>VYZX01015905.1:54575-69589 GCA_013401335.1 Brachypteracias leptosomus | reverse complement strand
GATACGCTGTGATAACTCAGCTTAGGCAGCTTTAGGAACAAGCATTTTTTCCTTGCTACGTATTTTGGTACAGTATTTACAGGACTAGAAATGTAAGCTAAATGAAGCTGAGATGCTTCATACCATACAATTATTTTCAGGATCAAATCCTATGACCTGGAGGAATGCAAGAGAAGCACAAGCTCATCATCAAAAGACCAGCAAATATTTCTGTTATTTGCAGTCAAGAAGCTCTGCTAGGAGGGAAAAAAAAAAAAAGTAAGCAAAAAATTAAAATCTATCGCTTGCAGAAGAGAAACATCACTCGAAAATGTTTTACCTCGTGCAAATCAAATCAAGTGATGTACATGAAGAATAAACACATTTAGAGGGAAGACAAATGAACGAATAGAGTATCTTGACTAGCAATTAGTTTCTGTGCCCAAGTACCATCAGTGCAAAATTGATGAGCAAGGTAACCTTTGGCTGCACTTTAGCAAGTTCTTCATTAGTTTTCTGGCTTTCCCTTTCAAATATTTTATTTCTTCATAGACACACTGAGAAAAATGATCCATCCTGTTTGCACCACCCGTGTATCCCATGCTGTGCTACCAGCGTATGATGTTCTAGCAAGAACCAGAACCGTTTTCCCCAAACCCATCTTCCAACAAGCGAAGACAAAAGAAGAAAAAGTTTTCTTTCCTCCTTTTCACAGATTAGAAAACTAGACCTCTCAAGAGATCAAATAACTGAAGGTCACCCTGAAGGTCAATGGGTTTGGATTGAATCAGTTTGAATAGAAATCAGTAACAAACTCATTAGTGCCTTTGGGAATTTCTCTTGACATGCCTAGAGGTAGAGGAGGGACATCCTGGTTCCTGGGGGAAAAAAGGTGGTGAGAAATTGGAGTTGTCAGATAGGGCTAGGTAGGCTATGATATTATCTGTTGGTAGACTGCTCCAGCCTGTAATTGGTTGAAAGGCCTCCTCTGAACATTTGTCTGACATTAGTGCTACTCAAGGCACTGGAGTGGAAGTGCTCATCGATGGGAATGTACATGCCCTGTTTGTTAATGCTCTGCACAAGAGAATTATCTGGGAGGATAGGGAATGTTATAGATGTCATTCATATACGAGCTAGAATTTAATTTAAGCTTTACTTCAGACATTTCCTTTCCATAGATTTTCTTCTTCATTTCACTTCTGTTGTATCTCTATCTCCCACAGATTTGTGCTGCTGAGCCAAACGATAATGATGAAAGCTGCAAAGGAATGCAATGGGTTTTGGCATTATTGCACTACCTGCAGTACTACTTTGAAATAAAATGTCACAATTCAAGGTATGATTGAGTGACTTATCAGTTACTGAAGTTCTCTAGAAGAGCAGGTCTGATATTTCTTCAATTCCTCCAGGAAAAACGGGTGATGGGCAACCAGCAACAGAACATTGGAGGAAGTGGAGATATAGGATTAAGAGCCAGCCCCAGTGCATGGAGAGCCAGCCAGGACAACTGGAACAAGCTGGGGTGCAAGAAAGGCAGCCTGAGCAACACACACAAGATGAGGCTCTCCCAGATAACTTCTGGCCCAAATTTTGAGATATAAAACTGTTTCTCCCTGGTCAACAGGGAACCACAAGTAAATACAACTGCTGTGCAGTACTGGGTTGCAGAAGGCATCTTTTGATATTTAGGATTAAGAAATGGTCAGACTGCTGAAGTGTTTAGCATGTATTTATAGCATTGCTTCAAAGTCCAAGTTTTACATTCTTTTCAGTCTTTACTCCCTAATTTTCTGCCCTCCATTCAAAAACGGCCTCAGAGAGAAGCAAGTCTGATTATATAGCAGCAATATATTTTGAATTGTCTTCTGCTCTTGGATTCACCCCAGCAGTAAAACGCACTCCGGGAGGAGAGCTGAGGAGTTCTTAATTAGAGAAAGAATGTATGACCGCTCTCTCAAAATGGGCATCTGATGTAGCCTTGGCACTGTCAGAATAACGCCGCATCAAGCAGCCCTCTGCATAGCAAATCTCAGAGGTGAAGCCATTACATTGCCAACAGCAGAAGTTGCCATCTTCCCAAAGAGATCAGGCATGACCAGCAGAAAGCAATGCAATTTTAGTTAAATTAAAGCATGTGGCACTACTCAAATAAATAAAAAAAAAGTCTACATAAAACATGATCTCCTCCTTCATTTCATCTGCTCCACACATGTACCAAACCCACAGTTGTTGCTTTTAGTGATAAAAATATAATGGATGTGCACTTCACCCTGGTGGAATGACAAACATAGGAGAATATGGAACCCTGTAATAACATTTTTATAATCTATTTTCAGGATTGAGCTGCATTTTAAACATTTTCTTGTTTATATTTTTAAAGATCCTTAGGAATAAAGAAAGGCACACATTAAAATATTTTCCCTCTGTGAAACTATGTGTAAAGAGAATGCAAGAGTAAGCAAAGCCTGTCCAGAGACCAGCTATTCTGATGTATGTTTAACAGAGAAAAAGAATATTCAAAGGACCAAACCATTTTTTTTTAGCTTTGGCATCACAGCACAGCACCTGGGCTTTATGGGAAAGCCCCTACAGCATGGGATGGCAGAAGGATTCATGTTGGAAAGGACCTCAGGAGGTCTCTGGTCCAACCTCCTGCTCAAAGCAGGGTCATCTATGATATCAGACCAGTTTATTCAGCCTGGTCTTGAAAAGTGGAGACAGCATTCCAGACGTAGGCTAATAAGTGTCAAATAAAAGGGGTTAATCACATCCATCAATCTACTGTGCTCACGTTACACAGCCCAGGATGCTGTTGCCAGCACACACAGCTGGCTCGAGTTCAGCTCCTGTCTACCAAGATCCCCAGGTTCTTTCCAGCAGCACTGCTACCAACCAGCCAGTGCCCAGACTGTATTACTGTGAAAGATTATTACTCCCCAGATGCAGACGTTGCATTTGTCTGTGTTGAATTTAATAAAGCTCCTGTTGGCCCATTTCTCAGTCTATCTCAGTCCCTCTGAATGGTGGCCCTGCCCTCGGGTATCAACTGTCCTCCATCCATTCTGTGCCACCTGCTAACTTGATGAATATGCAAGTCCAGCATCTTCTCCATTGATAAATACACTGAACAGGGCATGTGGTCCCCTGTGGTAGTCCACTTGTTTCTGGCTTTAAGTGGACTACCACCTCTTAATCATCATTTCCTGAGCTCAATCACCCAACCAGATGGATATGTACACATAGAATTCAGAGAAAAACAATTACTTGGAAGTAAATTCCAAGGGTCTATTTACTTGGAAGCCCAAGCAGCATGTGAAAGGGAGGACATAGGACATTTCAAGGCAATTTAATTATGAATGAACCAGGGTTAATTAACCCTAAAAAAACCCACATCAAAAATCAAATTTACAGAGAACCTAGAACAAAATGCTAGAAAAATGCCCAAGGGTATCTGAAAGCAGGAATAGTGTATATTTAAGATGGAATACTCACATCACTTCTAGCCGAGCCATTCTGGAATCGTTTCCTCCAAAAGAAATGACCTCACAGGTATAGTCTCCAATGTCACCCGACCATGTCTGGCTGATGAGGAGGGTTCCATCCTTCTCCACTGTGATCCTGGAACTGCTGGATGGATTTATTACAACACTGTCCTTCTTCCAAAGATACCTGAGTGTTACAATGTTTCAGTTATTAATTACTCATAAGAACATCCAAATAGATTAATTTGAACTGTGCTGTAAGGCATCGGCTTCTGTAATCACACATTAAAAATGACAGGCTCCTACTGTTCCTTTCAGGAGCAATGCCTTTTACAAATTTAAGTTTTAGATCAGTGGTCAGAATAAAAAATGTAACAGCATCCAAGATACTATATATTTGGCATGGAAAAGGTACTCATAAATGTTCAAGGTCTTAAGCCCACCTCCATCAGCACTTTAAACCAGAACATCATACTCTGCAATTAACAGCAGAGGTGTTGGCCCATCTCTAAGGCTGTAGCAACATCAGACTGCCATAACCAGTAACATCTTGAAACTGCCATGGCAAGGTTTACTAGAGCTCATCCATCAAAAACCACATGTACCAGCACGCCACAGAGATGTGTATAGCCCATGGTCTTACAATTAACTATCTCTACATGAAATTTTTACAGCTGTATTTCTCTTTCTGAAATTCTTTCTGCAGTTCACCCTTCTAGCACCCTCCAACCCATTCCTTGCATTTTCTTTCATTTGTGTTGCTTTCGGACAACACGAATTTTCATTGCAAATTTATTTTAAAATTCTGAGCTTCCTCTAAATGCTCTAGTGCAAGTTTTAATTGTTCAGACAAATTCTGTTTTCCTTTACACGGCTAAAGAAGAATATAGCCCCTAGTTATTGAGTTGTTTCCAAGAGCATGGGCTTCTCTTATATGGCTTTCATGCACCCCAAAGTAAACGCTTCTGAAATCCTATTCCTTCTCTTTGGCTTTTACTCTCATTAAGTATCAGCTTCTGACAAGTTGGTTTTATTGATAGTGTATTAACCTTGACAGTAAAATCATGGAAGGCTATATTGAAGTCATGAAGTGGAACATAGCTCATTGTAAATAATACATAAGGCTGAAATGGAAGATGGGATTTATATGATTAATGATACAGTGTACAACCTTATAATGCAGTAATCAGGGGTCTGGTGTTAAAATCTGGGGTCCTGAAACTTTTCACCTAACGCTATCCAATATAGCTTATAAAATTAAGCTTGGATAAACCACACAAATAAGAACTGACACCACCAACCTGATTGAAATTCTAGGATCATGAGTCGCTTCACAGCGCAGAGTAGCTGTGGTTCCTTTGATCACGGTGCTGTCCTCAGGAGGGTGAACAATGGAAGTGCGATCTGAAAGGAACACGAGCCATAGTTCAGGTGAAATTACAGCAGTCTTGACTTGGGCATTCACTCAGAGAGGGGGCAACTGAACATTTGTCATTCAAAGGGAGCAGGCCATCCCTCTCTGCTGTGAAGGCTCCCTTCCCTCTAATGCCATTGTGTCAAGAAGAGGTGAGACGCTGCGGGGTGCACAGAGGCAAAAGCAGCTGAGGGCACGAGTTTGAGTCGGCAGTGACCTGAGTAGGAAGAGTGCTAAAGCTGAACTAACCCACACTTGTCTTGTGGGAAGCATCTACAGCAACTCCCTAAAGCCATAAGGCCACGAGTATGTTTGTAATGTTAGGAACGAATTCAAACACACAGTGAGTCAGGAAACAAGTCACACTGGTTTTGTTTTCACCGCTCCAAACAATCTGCACACTACAAAAAATCTCCAGAAAGAGGAAAACCTAAATGGCGCCTTACAATCTAGTCAAATCCAAGAAAAAGGTTAAAGGAGGAGGAGTTTCTGGTAGCCTGAATTTTCCCTATTAAAAAGATATGCTGTTTACTCAAATATTTCAGAATATTTTTATTCAAGCACTTCCTGGAGACCCAGAACACAATAATTGCTGTAACTACAGCAACCAGATCTGGTGTGAAAGATCTCTATTATGTTTAACACAGAGTAGCAGCAGCAGATAGCATCAGCTGAAGCAGGTAGACAACTAGGGTGAGCATAGAAGATATGTGGATAATGTTAATCAGTCCCAAATCCCTACAGAGATAATCAGCATCTACTGAGATATGCCATACATGCACAAGGAAGAATCATCAGCAAAATCAAAAGCTAACTCTTAATAGCATGGAATTTTTAGCGTTACTCCTCATGTACCTGTGTATGCCTTCTAGCTTTATAATGGTGCTGTTGCTACACAAATACTGGGTTATATTCACCTTTTTTCCCCCTCTCCAATGCAGTACAATGAACAAGAACTCTAATACATATAAGAACCATGCCTTTGAGAATCAATAGGATCTCCTTTACTTGATCCATACACCCGGGTATCATTCAGTTTACAACATCCTGATGTTTATACCAACTCTATATTGTCAATGAGACATAAATCCGATGGATGTATGACACAAGTGCATTACATTTACTGCCAGTATTGCTTTCAGGTGTTCCCAAGCTCACAAGCAAAAATGTTGCTGATTGAACTTGCACAGTTTTGAGATTAACAAAGGCCAAACATGCACCAAACATCAGCAGCACAGTCAGTACTTCCCATACAGGGAAGGAGAGAGGGCCACAACTGTCTATCATCATCATCTTCATTGTCATAGAATCATAGAATGGTTTAGGTTGGAAGGGACCTTTCAAGATCATCTAGTTCCAACCCTCCCCACCACAGCAGGGACACCTCCCACTAGACCAGGTCGCTCAGGACCTCATCCAACCTGCTCTTGAACACCTCCAGGGATGGAGCATCCACAACCTCCCTGGGCAGCCTGTTCCAGTGTCTCACCACCCTCTGAGTAAAGAATTTCCTTCTAATTTCTAATTTAAATCTACCCTCTTCCAGTTTGAGCCCATTACCCTGTTTTTAATTATTTTTAGTCCCAGCTCAGGGATCATCATTTCCTACCTTTAGTAGTAAAAAAAAATATTACCCTTAAATTCAGCTCCCTTAGGAGTAACACAGATGAATTTGCTGGATCAGGCTCCCTTCCCCAACAGCATAAATGAAAAAAAAAGGAGATTAAGGGCAAATAGTGAAGGACAAAATCATTTCTTGGCTTGCCCTGTGCCGTGCCAATCTGTAGCATGAGAGACTAGCTGAAGTCTGCTGTACTTTGGCTTGGCTTCCAACAGTGCCCAGGGCCACAAATAAATACAAAGGTATGAGGAAAATCATATCTGTTGTATCCGTGGCCACAGGCTCAGTAACAGCATGGGCTGGTCTATACTGCCTGCAGACTCCTGGAGGCACAAACCAACCAAAAATAGCCAAATCTGCAAGTTAAAAGGTCTGATTTGCAATGCGAGACTTGCCAAGGTAAAACCTGAGTAAAATTGTAATTGTGATTGAAGTTGTATTTAAATGCACTTCCTTTCACAAAACAGAAAAGTTTATATGCATAATTTTACAAACAAAACGGGTATTTGTGATAGGTTTCCTAAAATAGATACATTATTCCTATTAAATCATACAAGTATCTCTATTAACTCGAAAAGCATAATTACTTATGAAAATTTCCTGAGCACACAACAAAAAGTGATTAATACTTGATTAAAGTTCGACTTTAAACAAAGCATTATCCTTACTCCACACTGTCAGCATCACAAAAGCATTCAGAGCTCCTTCAGAGTTGACTGCACAGCA
Organism: Brachypteracias leptosomus; assembly: GCA_013401335.1. NCBI lineage: Eukaryota > Metazoa > Chordata > Aves > Coraciiformes > Brachypteraciidae > Brachypteracias > Brachypteracias leptosomus. The sequence continues at coordinate 62,364 of VYZX01015905.1, read as the reverse complement.
AGTATAATTGCCAGCATCCTGGAGGAAAACGGGTGTTATCTGGAGCCCTCCAGACTCAAGGAGAATGAACCGAGGAATCTGAACCGAGCCACTGGCTAAGACCTGGTTTCCTGAAACACAGAAGGGGAAACCAGCATGATTAGCATCACGTAGGCTGCACAGGTTAAGCACTTCTGCAATTCTGGTTCTTCCAAATATTATTAGTCTGTCCAGGTCACTGGCTCATGATAGCCCAACAACAAACCCTCTGCTCGCAGGCCCAGAGATAGGAAGAAATATGCACTAAATTACAGAACTTCAACACTAGGAATGGACAACAAAACATGGATTACGGCTTTTCCACAACTTCATCATGAGCTACCTTTCTTCCATGAGATGGCAGGTTTTGGAGCCCCTGAAACTTCACAGGTTAGCACTGCAGTCATCCCCTCGGTAACGGTGGTATCCTCTGGGGGCTGTATAAATGCTGGTTTAATGTCTGGAATCAAATGTTTAAAAAAATTCAATGCATCAGCTATCAGAAAGTTCCTTTACTTATTATCATGGACTACTTTACATTCACTTTTACAGAGCTGATCATGGAGAAGGACATGACAGTAATACATGAAAACCTTTCAGCAGTGACTGTAACCTTTCATTATACATCTCCTAGGAATTGTCTAATTCAGTTTATTATCTACATGGAAAATAAAAATCTATCAGGGCTTGTACATGTACAAGCAAGACAGCTTGTGAAAAAAGGAAGATAAAGCTCAAAATGAGCGTTTAGGGGGAAGTTGAAAAATCTAGATAAACAAAACTATTTTCTTTCATCTTCATAACGGAGTTCTTTAAGATGAAAAGCAACTTGAGAAAGGCATTAACTTTGAAACTTAAATGTCAGCCAAAAGAATTTAGAACCTGAGTCTCATCCAAGACATTTCCCAAGTTTCTTTCTCTCTTATTTTCCCCCAGTTGCATATTATTACTTTTTTTTCTGCAGTTTCCTAGATATATATTGAACTGGGGCTGATCTATTTTCTGAGGCCAGTAAGAATTCTGGTCAGTGTGTGTAAACTGCTCCTGGGCTAAAAATCAGCTTCCTGAACAGGAGTTATAGTATTAAAGAAATGCCTGTTAATAATCACTTTTAAAAGAGACTATAAGGATTTGTAATTCTTCCACAGAGAAGAGTGTGCTTTCATTAACAAAGCCATTCAATCAGACTATTTGGCCAAAAATGAGACATTTAGCTTAAACTTACTTTCCTTCCCCTACTAAATGTAGCTGTAGACAAAAGGCAGATAAAATCATACCATGCACAATCATGAAGGAGCAGCCCAAATTCAGAACAGAATTACATTAGAGCAAAACTAAATTATTTCAGTATAAAGGAAAGATGGAAGTATTGCACAATTACCCTTGCTTTTTTTTTTTCTTTTCACTAAGTTCTCCTTTAGCAGCATGAAATAGAAGAGTTCACCTCAAACCCCTAATGCCATGGAAAGCTTTTCTACAGGCTTCAGCAGATTGTGCTCTGGCCACAAAGGGTATTTTGGGGTACCTTACAGCTAGAGCAGCTACACTCAACAAAAATGAAGGTTCTGTGAATCGAACTAAACAAGCACAGAGTGGCAGAGAAACGTGATGGATGTGGGATCACCCACAGAAATGACAACTCATCAATCTCGTATCACAACTCCTTACTCACTAGTCACATCCAGGTAGGTGTATGTCTGTATCTCCCCAGCTTTATTACTGGCAAAACACTGGAAGATCCCAGCATCCTGAGGACGCAGCGCGTGGATCCGCAGCCCCCCGCTCAGCAGCACTTTGTAGCGGGGGTTGTCCAGCTTGCTGAGGGGAACAGAGTCCTTATACCAGACCAGGGTGGGAATGGGAACACCTATTAAAAAAAAATAGAGAGTAATTTGACTATTAGTCTTTGCAAAACATGTTTTAGGTAGTCAAAATACCCAGCGCTGTTATGGTCATATCCCTGGTTTCCCAACCTTCTACACAAATTATTTATGTTTTTACAAGCTGCTTTTGATAAATGGAGGCTGCATCTTACATTATCAATGGTAATAATACACTGCAGCACATGTGGGAATAAAACCAGCAAACAGTGAAAGGGGGAATGTTGAGAAAACATGTTATCAAATTACTTTCTTCACCCAATCATATTTCATGCTACTACAAAATAAGATTTACAGCAATTTCACATTGAAAGCCAGAATCATGCTACTTAAACAGCAGCAGTGTGGCAATGCAGCAAGCCTATAAGACTGTTCCATCCCAAATAAGATTCTTCACTGCTACTGTAGCTAAGATGTCAAAATAAAAAGGAAATGGCAAATTACACATTAAAAATGAAGTGCTCACATGGCTTCGAGTCCTAATTTGGCAGCTTAGTTTGAGCTGATGTACAAACAACATGTTGACAAGTGCATAGCTTTAAATTATTATTATATTATTCATTCTCAAGCTTTACCTGTTGTTTGAAAAATGCAGACATTAAGAGAAACAAAAATCCTACCCTAGACATAACTTATAGTCCTGTTTATTGCTGTTTTCTTTCATGTGCATGTTCTACAAATACTGACATGGTTATTTCACACATTTTGGCTGCAGTCATATCCCAGTCAACTGTGATGAAGTGGCTGTAAATTCAGTATATCCAAATAGTGTAGGGTTCTCTTTTCTTTGAGACATGTCAGGGGCCTAGAACAGTCATACACAGATGTTCCCATCCCATCCCATCCCTCACATCAGACAATGCTTTATCTTCACATCCCAGAAATCCCTAACTGATCCAATGCTGAGGACCCTATGCAGGGATCTGAAGTGAAGCAGATGTTTTATTATGTGATTGGATAATCACAGGATCACAAGGGTATCAAGCTGATTTCAGTTATCTCAGGCCCAAACGTGGCATTTTCATAATCGGCAGCAATTTTTGAACATGGATCACTTAAAACCTCAGAGCTTTGCACTCCTTTGTAATAAGGTACAGAACTATGGACTTAAATCAATGGGTGAGTGAAATTAGCCCAAATAGAGAACATCAGGGTATCACTGAAGCACTAAGGATGGGATGTCACTGATGAATTGAGCATCTGCAGACAATGAGTTTCACTGCAACGCTGGCAACGACTTAAGCTTCTCGGAGCAAAAGTGCTATGGGAAGATCTATATTATAATCATCATTATCACTTGTAAAATCCTGAAATTAAATACTATGGTATTATAATTCCATTCATATCTTCTCTCAGTGTACTTAATTCTCCTTCTCCAGACAAAAGCTGTATTAACTTCTGGAAAGAATGTACAAACAATGTATGGAACAATTGAAAAACAACATTCAATTGCTGCTGCTACTTTGATAAACATGCAGCATTTACTACAATCACCTCTGATGCTTTTGTTCTGCTGATAAAATAAAATGTACTCATAATCTAGAAGGTAATCATCTCAGGATGAGACCCACTATGTAGAGTGCATTGTCTGACAGAGAATAGACATAGTGTATTCATGCAACAGCCCATACACTGAATTAGCGTGAATTTCAATGTTCAGAATTCTCAGTGAGAGTGTTATTCATCTCTTGAAAATCCTCTTGGGCAAATACAAATTATCACTGAGTAATGAAGAAACAGATGATGCAAAATGGAATAGTTCTCCTGATGCTGAGAAGCCTGGAAATTATTTCAAGTTTAAATAATAGCAACTCCATTTTCCCACACATTAGACTTGATAGGCACCCAGGAAATAATGAAATCCTGCATTCACTACACTCGAACCTTTAACATTGGTGTCATTCCATAAATCCCATTCTACTAACAGTATTAGCAAACCTTCTAATCCTATAATCACTATGAGATACACCTTCCTATCACCAACCCAGCTGACAAACTGAATATTACCATCTCTATTTTTCTACATTTCGGTTACAGATATCTTCCTCTACTCAAAGTTATGAGTCTGAATAACAGGATCTTTTCTAAGCACTCTGATGCCTGTCAGCAGCATTCATTTGGGCTTCAGTGATCTTCCCAGAGAGATTTGTCTTCCAAATTGGACACATTTTCTTTTATCATTTTGTTACCTCTCTGGCTATAAAAATAGTTAAAACCAGTTTCTTTTCTTCTCTCCCTCTCCTACCACGCAGTCTTTCCTCTTTCCATATCCCCAAAGGAATTTTTCTTCTTTTCCTCTCTAAACACTTCTGGTAAAAAAGTTACATAAAGAAGAAAAGATTTCAAACACCTTTTGGACTAAACCTTCCAAGCAATATCAGTCCTACCTCACTGTTTGAGAGATTATACAGTGTTCTAAAGGACTAGTAATAAAAAATAAAATAAGCTTATTTCTCAGCATGTGTGCACCACTATTGGTTTTTCACAGCCAAACTAATCTAATGTCATGGAGGAGAAGGGAAGGCAAGAAACTGAGACTCTGGGTCTGGCTTTGCCATTTTCTCTGCAACCTTGGGCAAATAACTTATGCAACCTGAGGCTCAGTTTCCCCATCTGTGAAACAGATGCTTGACTCTCTGCCAAATATAACTTACTGAAGAACCTGGATAAAAGACTCGAAATATTCACTGTGTCATTTTTGTTATTTATTTTTTATAGCCCTCTCTAGATCCCAGTGGGCTACTGGGGAATCCCAAAAGCATCTTTCCATCTACTTGTCTAAACAGGTAGAACTAAAGTGCAATTAACTGCACTCCCCAGACACCACCACCACTGCCTGCAGCTCTAAACTTTCTATAAGCAAATAAGAAAAAGCATTTAGAGGAAACCCATTGGAAATGCAGGCAGCATCAGCAAGTGCTGAAAGATATACAGCAGAGCATGGTTGCTGTGCAGTCTGATACACTGAAACCCCATTACAGGGGAGTATAAAGCTAGACTGTGCAAGTTGCAATTTTATTTACAGTTAATCTCTGCTTATACTGTGAAATTAATCTGTCTCTCACACATTCAAAGCGCACCAAGACTTGGCAAATGGGCTTTGTGCACTGAACTTGATGGGGCTGGGGGAAATAGAATCTGTCTCCCTATTTGTAGCAAAGGTCCAGGGCAGCTCTGCAGTTCTCCTAGTGCTTTATTCTAGCTCCTAGCCCAGAGCTGGGAGGCAGCAATCTTCATTTACCCTCTTTTTAAATGCAGGTAATTGCCAGATTTGTGTAATAATGGATCAAAACTCCTCTATGTTTAATACCACTACCTGCTCCTTATAAGTCTGTGTTACACTCAGTAAAACAATCCATTTGAAGACAGGTTTCTGTGCTCCTGCCCCACATTCATCAGCAGATCAGATGCACTTGAAGAGTTCAGCAGAAATAAATTATTTTGTTTAATAAGGATTCCCAGATCTCCAATAAGACCTCATCTACTGAGAATGGTTGTTAGTGCCCTATTAATCCCCCTGGGAGCTAAACTGCTCAAAGGAAGAGTTAGAGGAGAAGGATGAGTCAGAAGTCAACCTCTTCTCTCCCTGATTCCTCTAGGGATTTTTTTTGTAATACATGAAAAATATTTGAGACAGCAGATGGGTTTTTCCAGTGACAGTGTGATAGACCAGAGATTCATCAAACAGTTGAGTATTGAAACATTTTTCAAAAAAATCTCAGAATGTTCTCAGTCAATTTCTCTAGCGGTACAAGATTTAGCTTTAATTCAGCTACTTGAAAAGCCTTCTCCAATAAAAAAATGCTGATATGATTGTCATACCACACGCTGAAACAAAGTTTGTGGCACGTGGCCAGAACAAACGTCTATCTAGTGACTTTTCCTTCCTTTGAAATTGTCTCGTCTTGGATGCTCAGGCACAAAATGCAAGAACAGCCCAAGGACAAAACGCTATTTCCACCTTCTCAGCTCCAGTAATCTGTGCTTTAGCTATTTCCTGAACCAGAGGTTGCATATTGTTTACTGGATTTTTCTTCCATAAATTTGGTTTTTCTAAATAATTTTTATTTCTGATCTTTACTACTGCCTGGACCAATGACCTTCACAGTTTATGTTTCCTAGAAAAGCACTTTCTTTCCTTTATCATGCATCTCCTACTCGAAAATTTAGCTGGGTGCTTCCTCTACTTCCTGCACTAAGTCCACAATCATCTTCTACTCACCTTCCCATTCAGCACCTGCCCTTCACAAAGTGTTCCAGTCAATTTAATTTTTCATTATTCAAAAGCCACAGTAGACCTCTANGCACTGAACTGATGTTTTCAGAAGACAAACTTTTTCTGCATAGTAATAGGCAATTTCATCTCTGTCAATAATTTCATCTGTCAGTTTATAGCCCAGTCAGTTCAAATCACCAGAACTGCAGCTCTCCTGCAATCAGCTTTAATGTTGACTATCTTGAATAATTTTATATAATCAGCAAATATTATCTTTGTATTTCACCCTCTGTTCCAGGGCATTTAAGAGTATGTTGAACAGCACAGGTTCCAGCAGAGGTTCCTGGGAAATTCCACTGACAGCAGGTCCTGCTGTGTTTTGTTTAAAAAGCTATTAATTAACAACAAGACCTTGTCTCTTACAACCTGATAGCTTCATTTCTATAAGAGTCTTTTGGTAAGAGATCTCATTAAAGGCTTCTGAAACTCCAAATCAACCAGAGCACCCTTACCCACCTGCCTTCTTAATGCACTATTTGCAAAGCTTCCTTCTAGAAAAGCAGTGTTGACTCTTTCCTATATAAAGCATTTAAAAAAAATATGCTTAAATCATAGTGGAAATAATATAATCAGGCAATAAAGAGTATCTTTATTGGCTCTGATCTGGAGAAATAACTCATCCAAACAAGCTCTTAGTTAGGTTTGTGGGGGGTTTTTTTAAATCAAGATTGTTTACTTTTAACCTAAGGATCTCATGGCATTTTTATGTGTATTGCTTGTTACACTCAGCATTGTAAAAGTGATCCAACAAAGATTTCAGACGCTTGTCAAAGTCTTGTAGCAATTTGGTGACATGCACAAAACTGCTCCAATCACAAGACTACAATGTCTCCATCTTACTAGAGTGCTAAAACAGGTTGTGCTTCTATTTCTCTGGAACTAAACCTCAAAATCCATTTTGGTTCAGGTGGAATTCTAGACATCTGAAGCCTTTTATGTTATTAGAATACCTGCCAATTAAAAACTGCCTCTAATAGCCCTCCTGCAGAATTCTTAACTGCACTTAAATGTCAGAGTTACTGACATTTCCATCCGGTATAAAAGTTCCATAATTTTTAGGAAAAAAAAAGGACATTTGAATTGTTGAAAATATTGACTGTTTGTATTGCAAATGATGGGTTCCATAACCATACGTTCACCTCAGCTAATTTTATGTCTCAAGATGCTAATGTCCATTATATAGTGAGAAGAATGAAGCAAAGTCAGGCTGCAAGAAAGAAATAGGCAGGACTTGCCCTGCCCAACAGACAAACATGAACATGTCGGTGTAACTCATGTCTAAACTAAACTACAAGGACTGCCAAATTTTCCAAGGGCAAAGGTCACCCCTCTCCTTTTTACCTGGGGTCTGTGATAAATTGCAATAATGCAGAGGCCTCAAAATATTAAAAAAGGCCAATGGCATCCTGGGGTGTATTAGAAGAGGTGTGGTTAGTAGGTTGAGAGAGGTTCTCCTCCCCCTCTACTCTGCCCTGGTGAGACCACATCTGGAATATTGTGTCCAGTTCTGGGCCCCTCAGGTCAAGAAGGACCCAGAACTGCTGGAGAGAGTCTAGTGCAGAGCCACAAAGATGGTTAAAGGAGTGGAACATCTCCCTTATGAGGAAAGGCTGAG
>VYZX01015905.1:35488-47561 GCA_013401335.1 Brachypteracias leptosomus | reverse complement strand
AGACTGAAAAAAACAGATACTGTATTGTTCAGATATTGTATTGGTGTTTGACTGATCTTAACTAAAAGGTCGAGAACAAGCAAAGTGGAAAAAGAATATTTGAATATCAATGCATACTTTTAATAGTTGTTGAGGGTTTCAGGGGTTTTTTTGCACTCCAGACATCACTGGAAAGAGCCTCTCTGCAAAGCCCTTGGGAGCCTGCAAAATTTGATACTGTTCTAACTTCCCCCACACAGAGTTACATGGTCACTGATTTTAACATTCAAAAGATAGCAGTCAGCATCCATTACATACCCTTCAAGCTGCACTGGAGATATGTGACCTAATCCTAGATACATACATGAAAGTCAGAGAGAACAGAGAAAGCCCCAGGGGCTCCTCCGAAGCTGAAATTCCTGCATCACTCAGAAATTCAGGCCTGCATATTTAAGAGGAAAATTGAGCCTTAAACATGGAAGCCTTTCTCTAGCATTACCATAAACTAATTTATCTGGTGCATATCCTGTAAAGAAAGGGGAACTGGAATCTTGAGAGGCCTTTGTAAGTACAAAGCCTGTATCTCCAGACAGTAGATCAGACTGTCCATGCTGGGAGACAAGTCACATTATATATGCAGGTATAACATGGTCCTTGAAGCAGGAGTTTACTTTGCATGAACATCAGGTTAAAACAGAGAGAGATGAAAAGGTTCTCTTAGTTTCTTGATACTAACCCTACTGCAAGCTGCATTCTGTGTTCTAAATCCTTGTAAGAGCACAGGGAACACATGTCCTGTTTGCAGAAGTAAAAGAAGGGGGAACCAGTCCTGAATGTCAGAGACAGAGCTGGACTTCCCTGAAATCCCATTACTTCACTATGGAATAGCTCCTGTGTGCATTTGGGCCCAAGGTGATATGTTTGTATCCATATCACAAATCTCTGAGGCTCACCACATCAAAAATTGTCAACATTTCTCTGCTTTGAGCCCAAACTGAAGTTTAGGTCAGTCCAAAGGTATATTATAAGACTAGAATAAGAATTTTCAGGAATATTAAGTACACAAACACAGTTATCATGGTCTTTCCTTAAGCACCATACATGAACACAATCACCACGGAAAATATTCTTTCCTCTGCTTTCAAAACACCACTTGTGGTGTTTCAAAGTGTCTATGCTAGAGCCATAAGAGCTGTTGTTTCCAGATCTGAGCACAAGGTATCAAGGTGCCTAGCTACAGAGGGAAATAACTTCTGTTATATACACATTCAGGGCGAATTCATGAACAATGGCCATGTACAAAGAAGGCCCTTCTGCATCTCAACATTCCTGGAGAAGTACAGTGAAGGAGGAATAGCTCAATAGTTCATCTCAAAGCCTAGCCAGGTGGGCCTTTCATAGTTACATTACAATTTTTATGATGTGTTCCTGCATCCTGTGATCCCATGATGCTGTATCCTTCATACCTGATGAGAACTAGGGTAGCCTTTAAGAGAGACATGGACCTAAACCACTCCCTTATCCTATTTTCAGAAAGAAATCGATCCAGCTGGGATTTAAAAATTCTCCCTAGGAAATAGCAAGATGAGAAGAATGTGTCTGTTAATGTAGTTCTTTGGACACAAAATTGCTCCATAAAGAAGGGAATCACATCTACTGTGATTTGGCTTTATTCCATCCTCTTCCTTTGGACCAGCCAACAGGGTTACAACCCTGAGTTCTGTACAACATCTCATCACACCAGGCCATTCTTCCTAATTGTTTATCTCCTCATTTTGTTCACATTTCACTTTCTCACTGCATCTAATTTAAAGAGGAGTCTGGATTTCATGTAGTGGAAAGGTTTCTTTCCTCATTTTCTGAAGCTCCTAAAATTCATGATTTCCCATAAACCAATCACTTAAAAAATGACTATTGCACTTTGTCGCTAACAGAACTTGCACAACTAGAGCAAAAGAATTTAACATTAGCTCCGTTTTCAAATTGGTTTGTTCATGAGAAGACTCCTTAAATTACTTAATCTTCAAAGTGTTAGTGATAAAACAAATGTGCTCTTATCTAATCTGCAACAAATCTTTCCCAAACTGTTACTCTGCCAACTGAGGAACGTGCTACCCTTTAAAAATTTATAACAACTGCAGCTAATAAAACCAAGGTTTGGAACCACCTCAGTTTATCTTTGCTGAAACAATATGAAGATGTCAGAAAGCTCTTTGCCACGTTCAGAGAAAATTGCAGTGCAGCACGAGATGATAGGATTTTCTTCTTGCTTATACAGTACTACTTTATTACATTAGAGATTCAGGTTTTTCAAATATTATTGTGATTTTAATTTACAAACCGAGAGGTGCCCTCAGAAGTATTCAGAAAAAACTTCAGAGATAATATTGTAGATCACAAATAATAATTTGAACTGAGTGCATGTCTTTGTACTAAGTTCCACTACCTTCTAATAAAGCTCTTGTCACCATCTGAGCCCACACGCAAATTGTGTGACTATCCTTAGCTGGGAAAGGCAAGGACTGATATATTTCTAAAAAAAGCTTTGATTAACTCAGTATTCGTGATATCTTTGATGCATCTTTTCATTGCTATCGGTATTCTACCTGTTAATAGCAAAATATTTTTCTCTATTAATCCACAAAATCTCTCATTACCATACTACTGAGGGTCTGTACTTGATTCATCCCTATCATTTTGACAACAAACCTATTAACATAATTTCCTCTTTCTGATAGTTAAGACCCCTTATTAAGTCCATACCCTGTTATTCTCCCAAGAAGTACAGCTCATTATCAGGTCACTATCAATGTGTACACACTATAAATGTTTTATGCATGCAAGTGGATGAGCATACTTCATTTTCTGTAAGTACTTCTCCAACAGACTATGAGGGACACATTGCAAAAATCCTCAAGTTTGAATTTTGCCTGCACTTTCCTCTAGAACTCGTCCCTTGACTAATTAAATGATGGCCAGATCCGTCCAAGAATTCTAAGGCTGAATATAAGTTATGCATTAACTACTAATCCTTTGATTTGGCTTCCTGTTTAGAATTAGAGATCCATCCTGCAGCTCAAGAAACTCATAAATAAAGAAATCTATCAGGCTTTGCTGACACATTGAGTAAACACCTGCAACTGAAGTGTCTTGTTCCATCAGAAGGAAATAAAAGTAATTGGTAACCAATTTGTTTCTGCTTTCTTTCATCTGCTTGTTCTTATCTACAGGCCTTTTCATAACTTCATACCCTGACAGCCCCCTAAAACTGGATGAGAAATAAATAAAACATTTAAAAATAAGAGAGCAGATGAGCTACTAAAGAAAGGCAGCATTGCTGGTTTAATATGATTCCCCAATGATTGTTTCTCTGTTTTATTGTAACTGTATTTAAGAATCTTTTACATTAACCAAGAGGCTGCTTTAAGTATTGCATTAGACTGGATCTGACAGCACAGCAGCAAAGTTAAACTAGTTACAATAAAATCTTATGAATAAGGAAGAGCTTAAACAAAAACCATAAATAAGTGAAATCCATCTCTGCTCCTTAGAGGCAAGGGAAGCCTCGAAGTAATAATTCTAAGAAACAGAGCACAAAGAAAAAGACTGGAACCAAACTTCATCCAGTAGATAATAAATATAATAGAGACACAGTGACACAAATGAACTTGGAACAGAGCTTCGTAGAGAGAAGAGCTGTTTTCTCATTTAGCATGAACCACTATAAATTGCTTTAGTAGAATACAGACCATACAGCAGTCTCTAAAATTGTATTTTCGGGAGGCTAAAAGAGTGTAGAGAATTGTGTGCTGAATTCTCTCTGCAGAGCACTACAGAAATGCATGTGCATGAATTCTGATCAACGCTGGGACTTGTCTCATTGCCAGAGCAATAACCTCTTCAGGACACCTGCACAGTTATTACTGGGGCTATTACATAAAAGCTAGACTTTACACAATCAGCTCTAGCTTAAAACATCTGAACACCTCTGTTCTAAAACTTCTCTTATTCTGAAAGTCCTAAAAAACTCTACACTGTGCAGTGCACTAATTTGTGTTGTTATATCAAGAAATGACAGGCACAGCAACGACCACTTCCAAATTACAACCTTCTTGCAGAACCCCAACACAGAGGTGATGGTGGAAACAGGCAGTGAAAGGGCACCAAGCTCCCTTTAAAAAATATTAAGTCCAAAGTTTCTCTTGGAGTCAAAGGTCTACCACACAGCACTGATTTTAATGGTATTTCCTTCTCCCTTTTATTATCTCAAGTAATGGTATCTGTCTGCTTGCGTGCCCAGGAGTGTCCTTGTCCCCCTCAACTGGCAGGCAACACACAGAAGTGCTCCTAGAAGGCTTCTTTGGGAAATATAGGCACTTGACATATTAAAACTAGTTGTAAGCAAGTTGGGACTTAATCAGGATTTAATGCATTTAAAAGCCAAGATGTGGAAGGTGCCCAATAAGAATTTTATTACCATATTTCCCCAACATCTGATTAAATGTATAGTTTCACGGGGGATTTCAGAATCACATCAGTGTTTAAAAAAAAATAATAAAATCTATTTGATGAATTTCTATTCATGGGGAAGAAGAGCTGAATTAATTTGGAAGATAACCCTCCTTCACCTCCTTTGTTCTGTCCTCCGAAGAAAGCTTCAAATGTAAGGTCAATGAAATATTAAGATATCAATTTTATTTCCTATTATACCACCCAGAGCCTCTTTTACTTAAAAACACACTGCCTTGAGAATTACCCATGATAGAAAGGAAGGCTTTTGCTCTTGCTGGTTCCTCTGTGCTGTCCCTCAACTTGGCTTCACAGACGTATGGCCCCACATCAGCAGAGGTTGGGTTGGTGATAGTCAGTCGTCTCCCAAAACTGCTAATGCCAGTGGTTATTTTTATTCCATTTCTCTTCCAGGTCATGCTTAGTCTCTCAATAGGTCTGCCAAGGTTTAAAAAATGAAATGAAATAACAAAAACAAGCAAACACCACCAAATACACACAAAAATACAACAATAAAACATATATATTACAGAATAAACTTGTCTGCAGTTATATATAGATCATAAAACCTCTCCCTCTATCCCTGACATTCACTGTTGAGAAGTAAATGCATATATAACTCCTATAGATCAAGACTACAGACTCCTCAAATGGCATTATGCAAGTACAGCTAATTGATACAGCAATAGAACTGAAGTGCTAATAATTTGGTTTCTCTGAGCAAAAGGAGTTAATACTGCTATGGGAATCAGCTGCATGGGAAGTGCTTTCATTATAACTCAATTACCAAAACAATATTAAATGTATCAAGAATATCTCTGCCCTCAGAGGGGGAAGTGAATCAGTTGCTCATCTTCTCACATGAGGACCTCAACTATTCACTTCTGCTGGAATTCGGTGCTATTCAAGGCCAACTAGATGGAAACACAGGAGGAATGCTGTGAACTCTGAATTATGGTGCATTGTGAACAGTTGAGCAATAATCACTGTAAAATGAGAGCATCTGTAACAAATTACTTCATAGGAGATCTTCACTAATTTATTTACTAGGAAGCACAGACTGTTCAACAATATCACTTTTCAGGTCAATAGGCAATACAGGTGGAATATTATTAACCCTTAACATAACCTTTTCTTTAAGATAGTATCTGCTGATTGAACAGTTTGAACTTCTTTTCCTTACCATGTGAGTAACAGGTGGGAAAGCAACTCTGCCTATATCCTTACTTGGCCCGAAAAATCAATCTGTTTAATTCAGTAATGTTGGACAAACAAGATTCATAAGGCTACTTTGAAGAGCAAGCATTCTGCTTCAATCATCAAATTAATACAAAAATGAAAATAACTCCCCATGTCCTTCTCAGCAGAGGACAGTGCATTAAAATTAGTTCCTCACAACCCCACTGCAGCTTTTACCCTACCTTGCATTGGCCACACACTCCAGGGTGACTTCGCTGCTCCCAGCTACGACACTGGTGTTCTGAGGAGGGATCACAATGGTGGGAGCTGTGGTCTCAGGTGGGTCTGTGGCACCTGTGTGGGCACAAAGAAACCTTGTGAAGACAAATGGTGAGGACTTGACACGTTCCAGGCAAAGGATCCCCTCAAGCGACACAGCTGCAAATTTGACTCTTCAACCTCACCGTGGATTTTAATCTCCTCATTAAGGGGAGATCTTCAGCAAGACTATTTTTGATGGCTTTCATTACACTGTACAAACATGCTCTTTTAATAGACCCAGCCTGGTATCATTCAAAACACATAACTCACAAGAACTACTCCCAGATGGAGTGCAGGGGCCATTCTCAAATAGAGAGCAAATAAATTAAGCATCCTAAAGGTTTTCTATTGTTGAGCACTTTTATTTTTATCAAACACTTGCTGACTTATATTTTTAAGACCTTTTCATGTTTTGTTTAATCTTACCACTTCCATACCATTTCAAAAGAGCCTGCCAATACTCATGTTAGTTCTTTAAAAAGATTTTACACACTAGGGAACAAATATAAAATTAACAAAGCAGCATATCACAGCAACTTCAATCCCTTTTTCTTATCAGGAAAGTAAATAACCCAAATCTGCTACTCTTTTGTGAGGCATCATACTGTAAATAATTTAGCTTATGCAACAGTCAGCAGACACTTAAAAAATGGTAAAAAGGCTGCTTGTAAATTTTCTCTGTATACATTTAGTAAGTGAATTAAAATACCCATGTATTCATAGGTACTTTGCTTCAAGCAACTCATTTGGGAAAGAAAAATTAGCTATTTTTTAGCTTGAATAACAGAGTCATAAAATTTTCTAAAGATAGAGAATCCAATAAACGAATTACAGGGAAAAGTAATGAAAATAAACCTAAACTGATGGAAAAGCAAGTCAGTTCATCAAATGTTTCCTGCACAGGAAGCCAACCCATGCCCACTAAGCAGAATGGGAAACTGCCAAATGCAAGGTATGGACCCTGACATCCTCTTTTAAAATAATTCCCTAAAGAACAGAAAATGGATGGAAGAAGCTTTGCTTATCCCATACCTGACATGTCAAAAGCCATTTGGCATTTGATTTCACTTGTTGGGTAGACAAAGGTTTTTGAAATGGGGCTCAGAATGTTCACAAGGTTAGCAGATTTCTGAATTACTGAATGATGACAATTTTACCTTTTGGTGTTTTTGTAATGGATGGCAAAAAGGGTACTATGGCAGATGAAAGCATGTAGCATAATTAAAAAATTTTAGGAATACCATGCACATATCTGAATAAATTCAATTCATGAAGGATGGATCACTTAGGGAAGTAAGAAGCACATATTTATTTCTTCCTCTAAATGTGCTCTGTTGACCTGACACAGCATCTATATACGACTCAAAAAACAAGCATTTTGTAGATCTGCTCAACACCATTCCTGGAAATACGATGCTATTGGGTAGCAAATCTATTTTCTAAGATATCCACGGTGGTCTTATAGGTCTTCATGGCAGGAATCTTCCAGATAGTAATTGAAAAAATAGAAAACAACTGGCAAACAGATTAGTAGCTTGTTACTGGTGAGAAGAAATAACCTCAGCACTACTGTTCAGCACTGCTTCTGAGCAAGATGAAGGCTTACTACAGTAAATGCTAAAAGATCAACTAACAAGTTCCTATTTGGGCAGTAATCATTTCTTATTTCCATGTGGAAAACATGAAACCACTTGTTTGACTTATGAGCTCCCCTGAAGAATGTCTCAACCCCACTAAAACCAGCCAAAGAAGAGAAGCCAACTTTGTTGTGACCTCCAGGAGTTCACCAAATGCAAGTAGCTTGTGTGGTGAGCAGGTAAACAGGGGGAGAAAGTGCAGGTTACTCCACCTGCAACCAGGAAAGTGAAAGATTTCTTTGACTTTCTCACTGACTGTAACAAGAATCTAACCAAATATGTGCTTATTCTCATTTTGTACCATCCCTGAAACAAATCTATTAAAAAGATAAAGATTTTGAGTGAGTGGACTCACTGGCATGATACAAAATAGTTAGTGCTTGGATTCTAGGTAATACACCTACAAAAGTCAGCTGCAGATAGAATAAATATGTATAGAAAACAATACTGCAAAGTAATATGTGAACAGCAGGTAGACAGCATGCATATTCCTATTTCATATTCAAAGGCAGTTTAAGTTTCCCTTTGCAGCACACTTTCCATAATTCACTCTGGCCACAGGGTTCCTTTTGCAAGGGCCAGTTTGCAGCTTTGTTTTGTGGCTGCTCAAAACACCAAAGGAGGAATTTAGTTTTACTTTGGAGTAAAAATCTCACTAAGGCTGTAAGGGGGGATCTGTGTGTCCACCCCATCCTTGCGGAACTTGATCCTTTTGTAAGAAACCCACAGGTTGGAATATCAGAGTAGTCAGGCTTCTAATCTAGATAAGGAGCAACAGTGTGATTTTGTTTTGATGATGTGACACAGTAAATCAGACTTCAGGCAGGCTGTGAAAGGTAGAGAGCTATTTCAAACAATCAGATAATGAAAAACTACCCAGACTTTCCAAGTTTCTTATCCTACCTGTCAATAAAGCCACTCCATCCCTCTCCTACCTCCTAATGCACTATGCTGACATGATTTTACCTGACTGCTGCTACACTAAAACACAATGCAGGGTGTCATTGTTAATAAACAGACATTTTCTTTGAAAATATTTTGTAGGAAATAATTGAATTTTTTTTTCACCTCTTCATTGTCCCTTTTTTACTTCATCGTCCCTTTTTTACTTCATCAGACTTTTTCTTGTCTCAGTTTTCTAGGTCTCTGCTCTTTCCTTCTAGCTTTTCATCTTCTCTTCCTCCTCTGCCCTCCCTCCTGCAGCCTCTCTGCATTTGTCACCGGCTATTTCCCATCCTACCATCCCATGGCCCCCTATAGAGGTTTCATATTACTTAAAAGCTGCTCAATTTCCCATGTATCCTTTAATGGTTGAGCTTTAGTCTCTCTGAAGGAAATATTTCTCACAGATTGAAATGGGAGAGCAATACAAACATATACAAGAACACAGCTACAGCGAGAGGAATTTGCTAATAGGAGATCACCTTTCTCACCCATACTCTGTCTTTTCTGAAAGAAAACATCTTCCTTCCTTTCTATACACTTTCTGAAGCCCTTCTCTCAGCTAAGAGAGTGAAGCAACATTAGGGGAAAACACTGACCCCAGAACTGTAGCCAAGGAACGTCTCACTAGGAGACATAATAAGTCTGCAGGGAACCTGTAGGAAGCTGCAGAGACAAAGCTGAACAGCTCTGAAGAACACTTAAGGGATGTGTTCTTAATCTGATTCTAGTCCTTAATAGATGACTGGACTGAGTGACTGCCACAGGCAAGAGTCCTAATCCAAACAGGGACTTTTCTCCAAGAAAGAGCACACTCTGCTCTATTTTACACCGTATCTATTTTAACCACAGCACTCACAGTATTTCCAATCTTCCCTTTGCTTCTAAAACTTCTCATCAGACACTGTCTTAATTATTAACAGTATCTACTAGAGCTCAGTCAGTGAAGTGCCTTGAGGACCAGTCCCGACCAAGCTTTGAGCCTTGGTTATCATAACACCAAAGACTCTGACTCATGAGTGGATGGAGTTTATCTTGGAGCTGTTTCAGTGCTCCCCATCCCCAGCTGCTCATGAAGCAGTTGGTGAACTGCTGCCATTTACAGCCCAAAATATTAAGGTAGACTGGCATCAATACTCTTTATTCTGTATTAGACTTTTTTAAAAGAAAGGAAAGAAAGAGCCCCCCAAAAAGATAAAATTAAGACAAAAGTGGAAAAGATAAGATCTATGGTTTTTACTACTTCATATTATAAAATTTCTCTACGGGAGAAAAGTACTTCACAGCAAAGATCACCAGCACACTACCCTCAAGCTAATGGGGAAATGCAATTCTTTAACAGAACTTCAAAATAATTTACAAGTTATCCTGGGAGAAAAAGATTAGAAAACCTGCACCACAAACTTCCCACAGCCTTTCAGACTTGCACAGTATGCAGAAATGCCTTTGCAATTACCATGCAGGATACATGCAAAGCTTCATGTTACCAAATTATGGACACCTATATTAGAAAAAGGTAGAATAGGAGATAAGAGTCCAATACAAATAGCAAAAATATTACATATAAATAGCTCAACATTATGGCATCAAGAATGTGCAATCTCTGCCTGTGTAACACTGAATATGAGAAAAGAGGAGAAATGACAATCACACAGCAAGATTTCTTGAGGGGGGGAAAAAAATACCTTAGAAATACAAACTATCTAATGGAATACATTTCACTTTTTCCAGGTAGAGCCTGCAGATGGTTTGGATTATGAACCCATAATGGATTAATGCCCCTTTCCAGGAAAGATACACAAGAGGAATTGAATCCTGATCAATCATAGATTAATTTCCCTTCCTCTTTGCTGTAAAATATGCACAATAGGAATTGAAGCCTGATCACCAGACTAGCAAACACAACCCCCTGCAGGGCAGGGGACAGAAGTATTATGCAAATAATGAAAAAAAGTGTATTTCTCAAACATAAAACACGCCTTATTTGTTCCCTACTTATTATGATTATGAACAGGTTATACAATAAAAGAGTGTTAAGATAATAAAAGTTACCATCTCATTTTTTCAGTCTTATTCTAGCAAGGGCTGTATTCATTTTCAAGAAAAGGGAAATATGTGATGCTGCAGTGAGCAGGTCTTTGCTCAGATTTCTAGACATAAAGAAACAGAGAAGTTCCTGTGAGGATTCTTGGTCACATTTGTTTAGTTTGATGAATAACATTAAAACTCCAGATGGAGATTTTTCTGAGAAAAAAGTATGTATTAATATTATAATCAGCCATTGAATGGCACAGACTTGGTGTACGAAGATTTTTCAGTACCAGAGGATATCTTAGGACTCCTCAAATGTATTAACATAATTTCTGATCTACATTTGAGAAGCCAGACTCTTCAAAAAAATAAATAAGTGACAACAGAAAAACTTAGCTACATGAATCAAATTTATAGGGGAAATGGCCTAGTTGTTTGAATCAATCACAGCAAGTGATTCTTATCTATATAGCCCTCGTCTCGATCCAGACATCATGACATACAAACAAAACACCAGATATGAAAAAGGTTTACAATACATAACACAAGGAAAACAAGTGAATGATCTAGGTCAGTTATATTTATTGAGTCAATATACCCTTGTCAGTGTGACTCAGCTTTGTCCACATCAGACCAAACACATGATTCTTTTCAACTGCAAGTAAAAAAAAAGCTGAATAAAATAACAAAGAACAACAAAATACAGCAAGTAGATGACAAATTAAATACACAGTATACAAGCAGGGATATGGTAAAGAAGTGATTACAAAAGATTTAATGACAACTGTTGAGGAAGCCTTGCAGAAAATAATGTTGGCTGCATCACCCATGTCATAAAGCAGCCTCTGAAAACCTGCACTCCCCCCTCTCCTATCGACCCCTTCTCAGCCTCTGAGATAGGTCATACATGTCACAAAAGTATTTCTGATGCATTTAACTTGGAAAAATAAAGTTTCCCAAAGAAATTAACCTATAAAATGTGTGATTTACCCAGTCAAGCTTGCAACTGTGCAAGCAGCTCAAAATGCATCATCTTCAGGTACTTGCTGGTTGGTGTGAAGAGAGTGAAAATACATCCCTAATTTAAGTACATATACAGTATTACAGAAACAGCCTTAAAGGAGAAAAGAGGAGTGACCAGTAAGTTGAGGGAGGTGATTCTCCCCCACTACTCTGCTTTGGTGAGACCCTACTTGGAGCACTGCATCCAGCTCTGGGGTCCCCAGTGAAAGAAAGACATGGACCTCTTGGAGAAAGTCCAGATGAGGGACACAGAGACAATCAGAGGGTTGGAACACCTCCCCTATAAGGACAGGCTGAGAGAGTTGGGGTTGTTTAGCCTCGAGGAAAAAAGGCTCTAGGGAAACCCTACAGAAGACTTTTTGTGTCACCTGATCTAGGTGATCCTGTTCTAGCAGAGGGGTTGGACTAGATGATCTTTCGAGGTGCCTTCCAACCCCTAACGTTCTGTGATT
>VYZX01015905.1:12902-33615 GCA_013401335.1 Brachypteracias leptosomus | reverse complement strand
AGGACAGGCTGAGAGAGTTGGGGTTGTTTAGCCTCGAGGAAAAAAGGCTCTAGGGAAACCCTACAGAAGACTTTTTGTGTCACCTGATCTAGGTGATCCTGTTCTAGCAGAGGGGTTGGACTAGATGATCTTTCGAGGTGCCTTCCAACCCCTAACGTTCTGTGATTCTTTAATACCTAAAGGGGCCCTACAGTAAAGATGGGGAGGGACCTTTTATCAGGGAATGTAGTGATAGGACAAGGGGTTATGGCTTCAAACTGAAAGTGAGTGGATTTGGATTAGATGTAAGGAAGGAAATCTTTACTGTGAGGGTGATGAGGCACTGGAACAAGTTGCCCAGAGAAGTTGTGGATGCCCCATCACTGGAAGTGTTCAAGGCCAGGTTGAACAGGGCTTTGAACTACCTGCTCTAGTGGGAGGTGTCCCTGCTCATGGCAGGGGGTTGGAACTAGATGATCTTTAAGGTCCCTTCTAACCCACACCTTGCTATGATCCTACAAAAATGGAAAAAATATATTATGCAAAATCTTGGCAAGGAGATCTTTTGTGTGTATGGAGCTTCCTGCTAACTGTGTTTGAAGCAGTGGACTAGAAAGCACCTCCTGAGTCAGCCTAGGTCCCTGTCTCAGCAGTTTCTGACATCCCATCAAGAAATCCCATTTCTGAATGTACCAGGTCCTGTGGCAAAAATATTGAGAGCTTTTTTTAATGCCACTTTTCTGGTTGGAAAGTTTCCTAGAGCTTTGCGGTTCAACCTGTTAAAAACACTCCTAAATTCCAGCTTAAATGTATTCATGGCCAATGTACCCCATTTGTTCTTCTGCCAAAGCTGTCCTTTAGCTTAAAGAGCTGTTTTCTCTCTCTGTGATGTTTACGTCGTAAAGTATTTATAGAAAACAATCATACTCCTTCACAATCTTAATTATACTTAGCTAAACAAGCCAAACTTTTCCTGTCTGACGAGTTTGAAAGGATTCACTGAAATATATACAAATAAGAGAATAGGAACAAGGGATTAAAAAAAACAACAAAAAACTCGCATCACGCTATAAATGTTTCCACATGTTTAAACAAATAACAGCCACATTTGTAACAGCTTTTTTCCTCTTTGTAAGGACTTTCACACAGACTGCAAGAGCTGTTAGTTTTAGCCCTAGGGTAAGATTAATGGAGAACTCAACTTTAACCACAAGATGACTTATACCCTTTTGTGTGTAGATGCTACAGCAAAGAAGAGCTTTGTTCATTTTATTGGATACAACAGAGCCTATAATACAGGTTGAGAAGCTTTTAAAACCTTGTAGAGAGTTTTTAGGGTCTATTCCTGTACTTAATGAGACACCGAGGCCTAAATACAGTTGATTTACAAACAGAAAATGTTTGCAAAGCAGAACTTGTTGCAAGCACAACCACACACTGGGTGCCCAAGGAGAGGAACCACCCTTGAGACGGTTCATGGTCTCCCCAGCTTGTCTCTCATCAGTTCTGCTCCACAGACTAAGACAAGAATGGGAGATCTGCCTCTTTTTTCCTGATTTTGCCCTTTGTCAACAGGCCATTAAGTGCAGGTGACCCAGACATTGCTATTTGGGGGGAGTCCTCCACAAAACAGACTTGTTCCTCCTCTCCTCTACTGCCTGAGGGCTCTAAACCCACTTTGTATTTTAGGACTACTTGGGAAATAAATTTATAGTGTTGTCCCATGTCATTGTAAGGAAATTAAGCCACTGCTTAGTTACACAGCTCCCTGTGATGATTCAGCAGCTAAATTCAAAAGCAGACCAAATTTCTGCTCCAACACTCTGAAATTCCATTCTCACAACTCCTCGTGCAAAAAGAGCAATTTGGAAGTTCAGTCTCTGTCACTGACCTGACCTTCCCCCGTGCACAGTGAGGGGTTCCTTTCTGCCTAGAAACTTATCATCCAGCACATCATTAGAGCTTTTAACATGAAAAAATATATAGCCTCAAGCTATTCCAGCTAAAGAACACTCAGGTGGCTTTTCAATTCACCAGATAGCTTTAATATCAGCTATATAAGTGGATAGTGTGTGTAATCTTATTCAACAGCAGTTAAAAGGGGGGAAAAAAAAATAGCCATGGTCTAGCAGTGGAATCTATTAGCCTCAGAGTCATCTTCAAAGTGATGTGAGATGCAACAGGTAGAGCAGCCCTCTGCAGGCAGCTGGCAGCGTCCAGAACCAAGGGGTTTTTACTAGTCTATTCCAAACCACGCTTCTGTTTAAAAAGATGTAAAAATAACTCATCAGTGGAAATGATTTTTAAGAGGCTGTATATTTTTACGATGCCCTTTAGTGCATCCTTTTAAATATAAACAGGCGTGCATTTAGGAGGAGGGACCAGGTTCCAGGGGTCTGGCAGTGGTGGCAGCGATTGCTGCAGCAAGAGTCGCCTTCTCCTGAGGACACAAAGGAACTTTCAGCGTTTTACAGCCTCAGAACTTCACATATCTGGGTATCTACTGCTTGCTTGCTTAATAAAGGTAGATTCAAGTTAATAAACCACACATTGTAATTGGATGTTAAATAAATTAGAACTGGGACTTAATCATAACGTCCGGAAATGGAAAACTCGGTGGTGAGACAAGAGCTGAGGAAAGAACTGAAGGAGGGAAGCAGAGCTGGGGACATGCTGCAGGGAGAACTGCTGCTCTTTCACATGCTGCAATTCTCACCAGCAGGTTCTGGTTTAATGTCAAGCAGCAGGAAAGAAAGAGAAACAGGAGACACTAAAATGCTGCTCTCTATTTTCAAACGTATCTTCGTATGTGGCTTCATTGTTTTGTTTTATAAACGCATTCTTAACTCCTTGCTTTGGCACAAAGCACACAATTGGTAATCCAGTTGTTGCTTCTCCTACTTGTAAGGAAGTTTATGTATTTTTCTACTTAGAAAAAGGAGGAGAAAAGAAAAAAAAAAAGATGTTTTCATCTATCCTTCACTGGACTTAAATAAAGCAAAGCATCTGCAGTGACTTTGGGGGGAAATTATTTAAGAAATGCCTTCAAGAATTTATGACAGCAATAATTGAAGCACTAGTTTCACAGGGAAGATTTAAAATTAAGTATGCTCTGTAAAGCATAAAGCAAATACATACAATTGATCATATATGAGTTTCTAAGATCTATTTCTTTGTAGCATTTTTTAAATGAACCTGATGTTGTGGTTGCAGTACACTGGGAACAGACACTTGCTCATATATAATGATCATCTGACAAACTGTCCTGATAAAGCTAAAATTAATGCTAAATTTTAGCTGGGCTCCAAGTTTACAAAAGTTGTAGTTTTCTAGCATCAACTTAGATTTAGGAGAAAGCTACTAGATAGCTGGAAAATACATGAAAACAATAAATATTATTGGATTTTAGAGATTTCCTTAAGCTTGGATATCTAGTGTACCAGGCTGCCTGTTTAAAAATCTGTGATACTCCTGCAAGATTAAAGAACTCAAACCTGCTTCTACTGAGAGCAAGTGAAAGACAAATCAAAGTGTTCCACAGTTGATCTGTCCTTCACGATGTAAAGCAGGACTTTGGTGTCACAGACATCTGGTGCCAGTAAATGTGTCCAGGCCACCAAATCGGCCATTATTATCTGAAGTGTACACAAGAGACACTCAGTTAAAGCCAGGCAAGTACATTTTTGCAGTGACTGGATAAGTAAGGCGTTGATCAAAGCTTTCTCTGGAAAATCCGCTCTAAGAACAGGGATTAAAATTCACTACATAAAAACATCATTTGAACTTTAAAAGAAGAAGAAGAAGAAAAAAAAAAAAAAGCCAAGCAAATTTAAGATCAGATCCTGGCTGCTACAGGCACAGAACATTTTATGAAGGCTTAAAGGAAAGCACTTTTACAGATATTTGTAACATTAAACTAAATAGGCAGGTTTGTTCTTTGTCACTGAACTACTATTCAAACCAAGATGCACTCGCTGAGCAGCATTTTAAGCTCAAGGTCAACTCTTGCTGCATTCTATTTATATTTATATATAAGAAACATGTTTGGGGATCCAGATTGCTACCTTGGTCCCAAAGGTCTGCCATTTCCAAATCTTTACATAAAAGGAGCAGATCTGAAAAACAAGTTACCCCACAGCCCTCTTCCAGCAGCTAACTCAAGCAAACATATGGAATGACTTGTCAAAATAATATTTTGAGAAATAGGTTATCAGGGGCCTCAGGTCCACTCCATATGGTCTAAAGTTCTCCATCCTCTTGATCATATCATGCTATTTTTCCTGCTTTCTTCTGTAAAGGGATACAATCCTTAATAAAAGTAGGAGTTGTTCAGGTCACAGAGATTCTGAAGCAAATAAAATTTCGTTTATATATTTAGAGTACTGTAAAATAAAGGCAGGGTCAAACCACTCACACAGCAGAGCTCAGAATCCAAAGAAATATTGTTCTATCAAAAGCAAGACTTTTTCTTCCTCTTCATAGCACAGATGTTCTTCTAAATAAAGTGCAGCTTTCCCTTTGCAGCCTTTATGTTTACCAATCTTTGGTTATTTTATAATATAAGGTTGCCTCAGACCTCAGCAGGGAGAAGAATACATATGGCTGTATTTCCTCTGTAGCAAGAACAAAACCAATGGTGAAAGCAAAGAATGTTCCAAAAGAGCAAACAATAATGCAGAGCTAAAGAAAGTCTACAAACTTATTCATTCAAAAATAATTCCACAGATGGATAAGCATTTAATTTTCTGAAGTGAGAATAAACCAGCATCTCTCTTCTTGGCAAGATAGAATGGGGTTTTGTATCTGCCTATTTATACACAGTCCATAAATGCACGCTCAGAGAATGCTGCAAGTAATGTAAAAAGAAATCTAAGGGGAAGTTATTACTCAAGGCTCTTTGTTAGTATTTCTGCAGCATGGGTAGTGTCAGCATTGTTAAAAATAAATTGTTAGTCGTACCTTCCTTGGCCAGTACAAATGCTGTTTGCATTAATGTACTTATGATTTCCTATCTGCTGCTCCCAGATAAGAGGAGTTTAAGAGCACGATGTCGTTTTGATCTTGCAGTGACTCGTCCCCTCTCAGAAAAGGGCTGGGTCACAGTTCTCAGCTCTATGGATGGGAAACAGCCTCTCCTGAATATGACAAGGACTCATTGCTTTGATAGTGAAAAACAGAAGCTTATTTCTACAGGGTGCTCCCGTCTCCCAGCTCAGCCAAAACTTTGCATTTCGTGCTGTTTTGTTTGAGGTGTTTAGCATTGTGATGACGCTAGGATGTCACAACAGAATTAGAGTTAATAAGGAAAATTAGGGGGATTAAATGAAAGATAAAATGAGAAAATGACACAATTGGAAATGTACCGTTGTCTAAGACGTGAAATTTGTGAGATACGAGTGACATCTACTCTGCATTTTTTTAAGGAGAAATAAATTCACCCCTAGGTTTAGAAACATGCTGTCATTTTCCAAAATGTCCTCGGGTTATCAGTTTGAAATTAATTGGCAATGTGTGATTAGCCAGAATGCAACAACATTGCTTAGATTTAATCAACCCATTTTATTCAGATTTGCCCCCAAAATAACACTTAACAACAGGATTCAGCTATCTGAATGGTAATGGGCTGTGTTAGTGCAGAACTATCAAATATAAGAGTAACTAAAGCAGGAAAAAAATGTTGCAGGATCCACTTGACAACAAGACACTGTCCCTTGCTTTCTCTCATAAAACTACTCCTACTAAAACTACTTACACAGAATGAAGAAGGATGAAGCACTTCACTTGTACACACACATAAAATGCATTTAGACATGGATTTAAATTATACTAAGGAGTTAAAAGCAAAACTGTAAGCCAGGAGGGGAAGAGCTGGCTGCAGCTTGCCCCTGGAACCTGAATCCTGCAGGGGATGCCCTTTAGCCTGCAACACCAACCTGGTTTTGCTTTGTTCTGCCCTGTGACTTCTGCCCAGCTTTTTGATTGTGGTCTTAGTTCTGCAAACTCAGGGTATCCACACCTATCTCCAGTGAAAGAAAATACTAAATGAATAAATCACATCTAATATCCAAAGCTAGTGGTGGCCTCTCCACAGGCTGCAGAAAACACCCCATGGAGTGTCATGTAATTGATCTATCTCCTCTCCCCTCCTTTCTTTCAAGAAAAATTATAAAGAAGAGATGAAGGTGTGCCAGACCATTTGGCTATTCAGGAGCCAAAGAGTTCTACAGCACAGACCAAATTTAAGACAATAAAACGTGTTGCCTACTGAACCACAAAATCTCTAAGAAAACAGAAATACAAGTAGCTTTTAAAAATAAACCATAATCTCTCCCTCCTACTGCCTCCAAAGCCTAAAACCCCAAACAAAAAAAAACACCCTGAAAAAAACAAAGTCTGGTGATATATAAAAATAAAAGTACAACTGAAGCATTTTTGACATTTCTCTATCACTCTTAAAAATAGTAATAATCTTGAGCTATTGAAGTTGCTGACAGAAAATAAAAATCAATGCATTTTCACTTAGTGCTTTGGAAAAAGAAAAGGATTACTTGGTATTTCAGCAAAAAGGCTTTAATACAGCTTTGTAACAGAGGCCACCATAACTTACAAATAAAGCTCTTCACACTTAAGCATTTACTGCACCCCAAAACTCAATACTTGGAAGGGAATAATGGCAAGAGTGCACTCCCCAGTGTAAGGTGGGCAAAGCAGCTACTGGTACCAGTACCATGTCCAGGCTACATAACCCACAGTGTTCTGGGGCTCTATGGACAGCTGCCCTGTGCTCTCATGTGGTATACATAAGGCAAGGACTTTAGACATGTCTATTCAGGATTTTATGCATTTAATAAAGTAATTTATTTCACACAGCATGGTCATTGGAATTGTCCTGGGTTTATGTTTCCCTTGCTTACCACTTACCCTCAACCGAGCCAACAATGCACAAATTGAGGGTGGGGGTTGATATGAGGGTGAGGAGGTGGTGGGATGTACTTGGTTTGGTTTTTAATAACATTTTCAACATTCAGCTTCAACTCTAAAATGCTCTGGAAATGTGCACTTTTAAGTGTTTCCCATATTTTGTCTGGTCACAAACTTCAGGTTTGTAATCATGGGCAGGATAACAATGATCAGGTTTCTGACAGACATTAATAATCTTCTGCAAACAATTTTAAACTACCCAAAGTTGTCTTAGAAAGTAATAAATGGTTGAACTTGTTCTTAATACAGGCAGGATGGACATAAAATTGTGTATTTTATAGAGAATCACATGTACCACTCATAATAATAGAAATAGCCTACATAAAAACATTGAAAAAACAGCATCTTGCAAACAAATCTGTTTCTTATCCCATATAGAAGAACTAGTCACTCAAAGTGCTTTAAAACAAACATTTTAAACTGCTGTTTAAATGTGGTTTCTGATTGCTCCCTATGCATACAAATGCGTAAAATGTAAAACACAGCAAAGAGGGAAAGTGGAACATTTTAAAAAGCTGATTTAATTCTGCACAAAACCTTTAGTCCTACCATTAAAAAGTACAATTTATTGCCACTGGAAAGCATAAGAAGTAGAAAGTGCTCTTGAAAAATAATAACTGCTCCTACCAACACACCAGAGACCTCTACAGAAGATGTAGGAACCATTATCCCCATTGTACGTGTGGTGGAAATGAGGCAAGGACAAACATCACTGGAATGAGAGTACAGCTGGTAAAAGTCTGACCTGCTTAATAGGACCTTTTAACATTTTAGGCTGTACTCAAATACAGGATGGAAAACTTTTTTCTTTCCAATCTCCAAGTGGAAGAAGATGCTGCTGTGCAATATTCAAGGGGATCTTGCAAGCTCTGAAGCTGTCTCCTCTTCTCACGTTCCCTTTGCAGGTCAGTTCTCAGTTGAAAGGTTTGTTAATGTGATATGGCAATCTAAATTAAATCCTACTGCAAGTTTTCAGACAATGCTGAACAGTTATTCACAGCATCTGTGGTCAACAGCAGACAGGATAGGGGGAAAAAAGACAGTGTGTTCTCCCAGGTTTTATTGTAGGCACTGCCAGGAAGAGAATAAAACAGGCAATCTGCACTTCTGAGTTATTGTTTCAAGCTGCCTGCAGACTCTGGCACATGCCAGCACACTACATTCACTGAGCTTTAGCTATTACAAACAAATTAATGTCTAAACCATAGATCATAATGTATGTTAAGGCCATTCAAACAGCAGGGTACATCCTAGTGTTAAAAATCTGCTTTCCAGCTCCTCAACCTCTACAGCCATTTCCTGCCATATCTCTTTTTTTCACTTTTTCAAAGAGATCAAATGTATATATTAAACATATTTAAAAATAAAAAAGACAAAGTGAAGAACAGGCTGAAATATTGTATTATAATTCTGCTCTCAGTGAGCACTCGGATTCACTGCCTGCCCTGCTCTGAGACTGAGCCAGCAAAGGAACCCAGGGCAGGAGGCTCTGCCCTTCTCAAGCCTGAGTCCTTCCAAGATTCAAACCAGCAGCATCTCTTTGCCTTCCCAATTTTCCTATGAACAAGGACACGGTCAGGGTCATACGCTCACAATGAACTCCTGGCTGATACTTCCACAGCAGTTGGAAGAGTACAGGCCAGTGCTGCCAAAAGGCCAGTGCTGGGGTCTGGAGTGCACCAGCAGGTTCTGCAGCCTTTTCCTCCCTCCTGAGTGTCACTGCCTGTGGTCAAGGTCAGCTCAGATATCATGCAGCTGTATAACCTTGGATCAGACTGCCAGGAAAACAACTAACTTGTGAGAGCTGCATGAGAAAGAGCTGTGAGAAATCACATCCTGGACCTCCACACATTGATAGAGGAGCTGCACTTGACCTCAGGACTTTAGTCCTTGCCTGAGCTATGTTGTAGGTATGCTTGCACCCAGCCTTGTGCCTCGCTGACTTGACCTCCTGGCTTTAGGTTGGACCTGCCCTGTCACTATGGATTTGTCTTGGGCATACCCCTACTTCAGACAGTGTAGGAATGTGTCTCTTGTCAGGGAGGACCTTGCTGCTGCCTCACTGTCAACCTCAGCTCCTGATGGTCCTCTTGCAGTGACACCAGCTTGCCCTGGCTGCTCCTTGACAACCAGCATCTCTAGAGCAGGCTGAGGATTTGAGCCTTTCATGTGCTATAGCAAGGCAGGTTCATGTATTTCTTTAAAAGATCTGAGATCTCATTAATTCATTGCTCAGATGTAGCTCTATCTGCAACCACTTGGATTAGAAGCTCAAAAAATTAATGATGAAAGGAAATCCAGCAGCACCAAAACAAACACACAAAAATAAAGGCCAGCTACCTGAGCCCTGAAATCTCTAAGCCTGACTCTTGATAGCCAATGGCAAGCAACAACTCTTGCCTCAAACAACATCCTTCTGAAAGCTAAAAAAGAAAATCATTGGACTCAAACTTGTTAATTTTACATTTCTTTTCCAGTTTATGTCCATCATTGTGATCATTTTGCTACAAAGCCAAAGGGTTAAATGAGATGCTGGGTAAACTGCTGTTGCTTATCTTCTCAGTGTATCAGTGCCAACAGCTGGATGAGCACATTGGATGGAACAGGCTAGGAGGACAGGACCACCAGCATTATCTCTGGTGAACTACATAGACTTGTGACACCAGCTGCTTTGAAGATAATTGATATTAGGGAAGTCTCCTGGATAGAAATTCAATTGTTTTATTTGCACATAAAAATGGTTACTGAAGATGTAACTTAGGATGAGTTTGTTTCTCCCTAATCACATGATTACCACAACCAAAAATTGGAACTGGGACAAGAGTACTTAGCTTAAATGACAGATGTCATCCCATTTCTGAGAAGATGTTAAGGGGTATTGAAAAAGGGATATGACTTTCTCTTCAAAAAGAATGAAAAATAAATGGAATTTTCTGTCTGTAACCTTTATGAATCAGTTTCCCATGTGTCTGTGGTGGCAGATTCCTGGATTTCCCAGAGGAAAATATCTTTTTTCCTTGAGGAAATGGAGACAAAAGAGGTGAATCAAAATGGGTTTGATTCTTTCCGTTCTCTCAAGGACCACTTTCTAGGGAAGCAACTTGATGAATGTATCCCCACAGCTGCCCTTTCCCAGGGGTCTTGCACCTACAGATGCATCTGCAGGGTGGGATTAAGTTCCCCAGGCCACCAGAAAGAAAAAAGGACACATTAAATTACTAGTTAGTACATCACTCTTTGACATAACTTGATTCAGCAATCCATCAAAAAAAAATTCCTTCTACTGGAGGAATACTAACATCAATTTGATCTAGATACTCCCCAGCCCTCTCCAGAGGTTCTTCTGGCCACCAAGTTATTCCTCTGCTCCCCGAGTTCACACTGAGCTGTCTCACTGAACACATACATACACGTATATGTCTGTATACTTGTTGATAGGTTTAGGGTGGGTTTAACTAGATCAAGGACTAATAAAACCAGCGAGCAAACAACACCCACAACGCTGAGGATGCATAGAATGAGCTGCCAAGTTTCATAAAAACTCCTCCCCTTCAAGAACACCCCTGGTTTGGCAGAAATGTCTTTTCAAAGGACACGTTATTAACTTACTAACTTTCATAATGAAGGCTAGAATCCTCAACCCTTCTCATAACGTTGCAGGAAAGGCATCCAAAGATGAAAGGGCACGTTCAATAAAGCACAAATATGTGTTACTATTATTTGATGATCAGCTTCAGGTTAAACCTGTCTGCTTTGAGACTGGAGATTAATAGTGATAGCTTCTTTTAATGACTGTGGAAATGCCACAGTGCCTGCCAATAACAACTTGAGCAATGAACAGGTTGCTATAGAATGTATTGTTTATGCACCACTGACTGCAATCTCTATATAGAAAATTTAATAGACCCTTTTTTCCCTCTCAGCAAGCTTATGTGGTTGGGGATTTAGAACTGCATTATTCCTTATGACCTGACTTATTTATCATGTCAATCATAGTAATGATGTGTCAAAATTATCACAATTCTGAAGCTTTCCCTTTATCATCCTTTTGAGAGTGTTCTTTCTCAGCATTTTAAGTACATGTGACAGAAGAGACATCAGAGGCAGAGATTTCATGCACAGCTCTAACAAAATCACAGGGTTAAATAGCTACTCCTGGAGCCAAAGCACCATGGAATAACTTCTTCCATTTTTCTAATTCAGTTCTTGTGCTACCAGCTAGACACACAGCTGCAATTGCAATTAAGGAGAAAAGATGGGGAATAAAACTGCACGGAGTCAATTGCCAAAGGTCAAATTAAGATGCTGGAATTTGCAGGTCCTGACCCAAGTAACATCATGCACTTGGCCTTCTGGTACCACCAGTCAGATATAAAATTACAACTTTAGCAATTAGACTGAGGAATTAGACAAGCAGGTTACTTATTGGTGAGATTGTCCTTCCCCTCTAAACGTCAAGCTTTTTCAAGGACTCCGGTTAGGGAAGGGAAATTAATGTAGATGGAGGGATTCAGCCCTTGCTGAAAGAGAAGTTTCAGCCAAGAGTGCATGCAAGGTCACAGCCAGGCTGATGAAGGTGACTGTCTCTGCAGCTCAGGAGCAGCATTCCTCAGAGCAGGTTTCTGAACAACACACTGGACTGCATCAACACCAGGTTATTGACTCAGAGAAATTAAAGGATGAGAAATAGTTAACCACAGGAGTTCTGTCAGGGGTACAACATATATTCTTTTGGTTCAATTTTCTAGAGCCTGAGGTCTGAAAGAGATGGAAGCTTCTTTGAAAGGGTCTGGACAGCATTCTAAATTTCATGTACCATAAGTTTCTCTCAGTCACAGAAGATTAATTCACCATTTATTCTGTAGGCTAGCAAGAACTTGGGAAGCAGGTAGTGTGTGCTGTCCTGGAGGAGAGAGACTGCAAAGCCTGTTCCCTCCGGGGCTTGTAACTGTGGCTCAGACCATTTTTAAATGTACCTACAGTCAAAAAGAGTTTCAACAAGTTTAAATGCACACCTAACATCGTTACATCCTGAAATATGGATTGTCTAACCAGTAGCCTGTGTTGCAGCATAATTTGTGTTACAAAAGCTGTCTGAAGTGATAGTAAACCCAAGCTAAGTCTAGACAGGTTGAAAAATACCTGTCAAGCACAGTTCCGGCAGCATCACCATGAAGCCTGTTTGAAGTGTCCAACCCATGGATCAGCAAAACCACGTAGCTTAATAAAGACTAATAAAGCAGAAACAGCTTGTCCTGTAGAAACTCTGATGGAGCTGCAGAACACTTGCTGCTGAATTACAAGGGTGAGCATGTCTCAGAGGACACTAGAATCGATAAAAGAGAAATGACGTGGCCCTACACCAGGTAGAGTTAAGACAGACAGGTCCACAAAATGAACTGACAACAGCTGCAAGAACTGCTTAGGTAGGAGAAGTAAAGCTGTAGGAGCAGTTACTCATTGGAAGGATATCTAGTTAAGCATATAACCTAATGTTGTTTCAAAAATAACTGAAAGCAAGCAACCCTCAGCAAGTTCTCAAAAGGAAAGATAACTATTTCTAAAGAACTCAAGATTTAGGTTGGAATAGAATGAAGATTTCACAATTCAATATGTGGAGAATATTTGCTGGTACTTTGGAGTGTTTCCTTCGGAAAATAAGTCACAGGGCAAAGCCATTCTGATGTTGCAGATCACTGGACTTTTAAGCCTCAAAACTAATCCATCTTAATCAGGGAAATCCATCTCCTTAGGATGCTGCTTTGGATATTCGGGATTGTAAACCTCCAAAGATAACCAATGCAGACCCGACCATCAACTGGTCACCCATGCACTAACAAGATGTTTAATGTAGTCATTATTTTAGTGTCTAGGGTAGGAAAGGAATCCTTGGAACTACATTTCCAATTCCCAATTAAAAGATGGATTTTCAAACCTTCACTCAGAAAATTATATTCATTCTCATGTGCACACCCCCCACCTTGTACAGAAGCCAAGGTTTGCTCTTTGTCTCTATGCAGGTTTAGAACTGCACAACTAGCTACAGGCACAATGGGTCAGATCCTCAGCCAGAATATTTTGGTAGTGATGCATTTAAATTCAAGAGACAAAGTAATTTGTTTTATCTCATGATGTGGTGTACATCCATAACCGTATATAAATCCAGTCATGATGAATCCACCTCTTGAAGAAACGCTGTAGTCCAGAAGTGAAGGAAAGATTTGCTGAATGAGTAATGCCTAATAGAAATGAGGTATATTCAGAATATGGTTGGAGAAGAAGCTGATGAGCACTCGTACTTGGCTGGAGTTTTCAGGCTAGAAGTCACAAGTGCCTGCTTCACCAGAGAAGCTGGTGGAGACCCACAAGACTACCTGCTGCTGAAAAGGTCACCTTTGGAAGGTGACAGCAGAATTGTTAAAGCCAGGACAAGAGACCAGAAGTAAAAGCCAACTGCCAACCAAAGGTTCACAGGTTACAAGAAATAAAAATGAAGTCAAAATAGAGTTCAAAGGTCTAGACCTGCCTACAGCAGCTATCCCTTCTCCTACGGTCAAAGGAGCTTGAGAATCACTGTTACAATTATGTTATCTGTATATGTAAACTCCATATACATAAAACTACATTTCAGAGTTCACATTCTACCATAATTTTGTGGCTAAGGAAGTACCACCTGTCTGAACAACTGCAGAAATGCATTTTAACCTGCTCAGTGGCACCACACAACCACCCTCCCTCTTTCATTTGGAGATATTCGCTAATTTGACAACAAGATTTAACATTAGTAAGGTAGCAACTGTAACTGTGATAGCACTAAGATCAATTTTCATTACTGGTGCCACGATTACCTTTCATTCATCCCCCGAGACAGCCCTTCTAAAGGGGGATTTTGTGAAAAACAAGTTCTATTATTGTACATTTGTGCTTTCTTGGTCAAAAAGAGAAGCCGGAGAGTTAACTTCTAACAGACCTCAATCTTCTTTTAAAATTGATTTTTGTAACTGTAGTCTCCCTGTTTCAAAACCTTAATTGAGAACTGATAAAGTTGAAACATATATCTAAATCTACCTAAATAAAAGGTAAAATTAGTCAAAGTCTCTGCAAGAATAGAATCTGTAGCACAAACTTCATCTAATGACTTTCCTGCCATTGGAGGGTCCTCAAACATACTCTGATGTCTCTTGTTCTGTTCCTAAGACACATTCCCAACTAATTGCTCAAAGATTGAAGTACTCTGGTGTTGTGCTCAATATAGGATATCTCAATGAAATGTAGTGACATGCTATATACAGAAGGTCAGATCAGATTACTCCATACTTTCATATAGCTTCAGATTGCTTCATCTGGGGGTTGTGGATGCTCCATCCCTGGAGGTGTTCAAGGCCAGCTTGGATGGGGCCTTGAGCAACCTGGTCTAGTGGGAGGTGTCCCACTAGATGATCTTTGAGGTCCCTTCCAACCCAAACCATTCTATGATTAAGAAATCCACCACCACAAGAAATACTTCAATGCCTATGGAAACAACTTTACAACACCAAACAGGTACACCACACAAAGGGAAGGTCTATTATTGTTGTTGTGTCCCTGTACTGCTGCATCATATTTCTCAGAGGTCTCCAAATAAATTATCCTCTCCATTAAGAGCTGATTGGGCAACAAAGTGTGAGAGTATTTCACGAGATGAGAATAATATACATAAAATACACAAAGCCAGGAATGCTTGATGTCTCTTCCTTAACATCATATTGAGACTGAATTGGGCTTCATAGTGGTTTAAACAATATAAAACCACTTTAAAAAAATGATAACATCATCTTGAGTGACTTAAATCTACAAAAGTGAAGAAATTAGCCAATCCGATTGTACGGATCATTTCTCAACGTTCCATTTAGCTTTTAATTACCCAACAGACTGTAATAGCTGCTGTGGAGCTATTACACTCCATCGTGTCAATTTGGCTGCTACAAATGCACAGCACAAAGTCCTTAAGCTAAAAATCATTATGAATTTATTGTTGAAAAAGATTGTTGGGCATGTGCAATAGCTAGCTTCTGAACTTCTGTGTTTTACAATTTCTCTTTTTTTATAAATAGCTGGAGCAATTAGATGCTGTTATGGAGCTATTCAAAACCTTTCAGTTTTGAGATCCAAAGTATTTCTTGAGTTATAGAACTGTAAAAATTCAGTTAAATTGGCAAAGTTCTGTTTGCAGTCTGTCATAGCCTCATATTTTCTCCTCTGTATAAAATCTATTCAAGTCATATTTTTACATAATGTTCCATCAGATAAAACACAAAAAAATGTTTTAGAAGGAAATGCAAGAAATCTTTGAAGAAATCACGTGTGCACTAGAAGCTACTCAATATCAAGAAATAGATGCATGTATAGATGAACTAAACTCAAAGTTTAAGTAGCACACATAGCCTTTCCTGGACACAAAAAGGGAAAGAAAGGATTTAAGAACATGAGAACGCAAAGATAAACGAAGCTTCATGTAAATCACAAGCCTAAAATAACAAGGGAATTGTATTGGTGGGATTTGCAGAGAATGAGCAATTAAATGGTTTGTGGATTGGAGAGGAGGTACACTGTGTCCAGGTGAGGCATTTTCTCAGCTGTGCTCCCCAGATCATGGAAATCCCAGCTCAGAGCACAGAAGAGTCTCCAACTGGAATGGAGGCTTGTCAAGGACATGGAGCAGGACTTCACAGAGGAGCAGTTCAGCAAACAAAATGAAACAGGCTGTCACCATCTCAAAGATCTTGCAGTGCAAGTGCAAGACAGGAGTCCCCCTCCCTAAGATGATACGGCCAAACAAGAAAGCAGAAGGAAATTAGTTAACTCTGTTTGACAGCATATTAACTTGCTGGATCATGCTCAAAGTTTCTTGTAAGCATCCCAGTACAGAAACACTTCCAGAAGGCGTTTTGTAGTACTAATGAGGCAGATTTACAGGATTAGTTTTTTTTTCTTGAGTGCAAGTCAGGAGCAGCATAGGAATTAACAGAACAAGAAGGAACCAGGGCTGGCAAATGGCTGAACTGGAGCCAGGAGCTGATCCCTCCTTCCTACCTCCAGGATGGGAAAGGTCATAAACCACCTCAAAAATGGGGAAGAGAGAGACAAAGTGTGGGACACAAAATATCAGTGTAAAAGTCAAAGCAACAGCCAACAGCAGCTTTCTGAAGTCTTTAGACCAAAAAAAATTGCAGTATTTAAAATACGAGTTCTTAAAGAGTTTTGACAAGAGTTTTAGATTTATTGGAAAGGTTATATCATCACAGGACTATTAAAAGTAAGATGAATTTGTAAATAATAGATACAACTTAAACATGACAGAGAAAGTAATTTCTAGGCAATTACACCCTTTGGGACAAGCAGCATGTTTACATTCTCTGGGGAATTGGAAAAGAATGAGAGGAAGAGGTGTGGTAGGACCTGTAAGAACTGCTAAGGCAAGATAAATCTGAGTTTTCACAAGCTGACAAATAGTTGATAAATATCAAAGAGATTAAGAGGAAGGGCAAAAAAAAGATACCCCAAGAAGGCTCAAATAGGCATAAGGTGAGAGTTCTCTGACAGAGTGATTAGATTGATAAGAAATCAAGCAAAGGTAGCACCAAAGAAGCAGAAGCAGTCAAGATTTCAAGGAAGATATGTACTAAAGAACCAAAAGAGATTATCATTCCTTTTGTTGTTTGAACTAGTGTTAAGGACCAATAGCAAAATCAAAAGATCAGGTGAAATGAGCCTCTATACTATCAACTTCTACATAAAACCCTGTCATTAAAACAAAGCATTAAAAAAATTCCCCTTTATTATTTCAGTATTTGAGTATTAAGAAAACTAAGAGAAGCATAAAAGGTTTAGAGAAAAAAAAGATACAGAAAAGAAGCCCTTGGAAAAGGTTGAAATGTAGGACCTCAGTTTTGAAATGGATGCAAAAATGAGTAGCAGACAAAGCATCGAAGGTGAAACAAGGCAGGAGTGACACAAATAAACTCACTGAAACACTTTCATTATACAACATAGAAATTAATGCCAGGAAAAAAACTAAGGCATCAAAAGTTTTCATTCCTATAGGCTTGTATTTTAATGATGCTGACTGGCTTTATAATATGCAGACGTGTTACTGGCAAAGTCAGATCACCAGGAAACAGAGAACACCTTTGTAGGCAGAGAACAATTTGGGTGTCTGTAACTCTGCTTGAAAACCAATTTTTTTTATCAGAGGTGGCTCTAAAACACTATTGTTGGGGAGTGAAGGAACAAGACAGTATGATAGCCTATTTTTGTTTTGTCTTTAAAAATGTGAGAAAAACTAATCCTGCAATTCTGCACGTTGTTTGCTGAGCACAAAGTGCTGCAAAGCTCCACAGCAACCTGCTGATGCTGCACAGTGCCAGAGACAGGCGGAGAGCACGCCAGAAGAAACTCTTCCTCCACTGCTTCATTCAGGAAAAATTAAAAACACTCTTGGACAGTTTTCCAGCTGCCCAAAACATTAATTTTTACCAGCCTTGCTTTGCTTCCAAATACATTTTACCTCCCAGTTTGTGTATACACAAGTGGGGATGTATATCTGAGAGGCATCTATAACTAGTGTGTTCAGCTCTGGGGCCCCCAGCAAAAGGAGGACATGGACCTGCTGGAGCAAGTTCAGAGGAGACCCACGAAGATCATCAGAGGGCTAGAACACCTCCCCTATGAGGACAGGCTGAGAGAGTTGGGGTTGTTCAAACTGGAGAAGAAAAGGCTCTGGGGAGATCTTATAGCAGCCTTCAAGTACCTAAAGGGGGCCTACAAGAAAGCTGAAGAGGGACTTTTTACAGGCTTGTAGTGATAGGGCTAGGGGTTATGGCTTTAAACTGAAAGAGGATAGATTTAGATTAAATATAAGGAAGAAGTTCTTTACAATGAGGGTGGTGAGACACTGGAACAGGTTGCCCAGAGAAGCTGTGGATGCCCCCTCCCTGGAAGTGTTGAAGGCCAGGTTGGATGGGGCCTTTTTAGGATTCCAAAGGGCAAAGGGGTTGGAACTAGATGATCTTTAAGGTCCCTTCCAACATACAACCCAAATCATTCCATGTCTCTATGGTAAAAGAACAGGCTTACCTTCTATCTGTTATTATCAGTAAATATGAGGGAGTAAGGAAAAGTAAAATTACATCTCAGATTATAAGAATCAACATTTTGATTATCAACCTTGAAAAGGTTGATAGCACAGCTCAATATAACAGACAAACACACCCAGTGAGAAGCCAAAGGTCCATTATGCTGAATAGAGATGTGTTTTCAGCAGCAAGCACAACACGCAATGCTTTAAGGCTCTACACTCTTCAGGTGAAAGGTAATTTAAAAAGGTCAGTGTCAACACAGAAAAACGTGTCCTTGCTCAAAAATGGCTCTTCAATTTTTTGCTATCATCATTTAAGATACAGGTTGCACAGACTGTTTTTGAAATAAACCACGGTTATACTTCTACTAAAGAAAGAAAAAAACCCAATGCACTCCTCTCACTCCTGTTACAGCCCAACGTCTGTCACCTGATGCTCTCAGAGTTGCCACTATACTGACGTGTACATGAGATTTTCTCCCTGAGGTGCCCAGAAGAGTGTCTCGCA
The DNA here is from genome assembly GCA_013401335.1 of Brachypteracias leptosomus. Lineage (NCBI taxonomy): Eukaryota > Metazoa > Chordata > Aves > Coraciiformes > Brachypteraciidae > Brachypteracias > Brachypteracias leptosomus. The sequence goes on along the minus strand of VYZX01015905.1, from coordinate 15,031 downwards.
CATTTCTGTTCTCGGTACCAAGCTGAAGCCGCAACTTTGAATTGATGCACCCAGGGAGAAAGAGAAACTGCTTCTCACCTTCATGACCAACTCAGGTCACTGTTTCAACACCTTAACTTTGGGCATTTGGCCATAAGTGCCTAACATTTCTTTCCTAGACTAACACTTCTACTTCTATCTTACTTTATATTGACTTTAACAAAAAAGTAATTCCAATTTTTGTGGTCACAGACTATGTTGGTACATACGTTACTTGAAAAAAATAAGGCCTATTTCAACTCTTTAAAATATATTGAAGTTACTTCAAAAGATTTGGATGATAGCATAAAAGAAGATCTTTCAGAAACTCTTGATTTAAATAAAACCTTTTAACACTAATGGCAAAGGCACCATAAATCTTACCAGTGTCCATCTGACCAACCTGTAGAAAATCTACCAGAACACTAAGATGGCACACCAAGAAATTCAGAATTTTTTCAAAACAAGTACTGAATCCATACCCTGGATGATATTTAGGGATCCAGGAAGTACAATCCACAATTTAATATTTCCACAAGATTACTCGCTCCAGCATTAATGTTAATCAATACATATTATACAGCTAGTTAAAAGTCCACATGAAAGTTCAGTGAGATGCAGAATCCTTTTTCATTTCACCCCTTAAACTACTGGGCAATTTGTTATGAAACAGGTCTCTAAAAATACTACTACAAAAGTACCTGCACTGTAGAGAAGATAAAATGTTTCCTACATATAATCTTGTCGCATAATTAGGGCAATTCTGGGTTGCAAGTGATGCACAAACCACACAGTAAATAATGCACATAATTTTTAGATTAGCACTGCTGACAGCATTTAACTTTAGCACTGCTGCAAGACTTTGATCTAACATCAATATAACTGACTGCAACCCTTTTGCTTAATTGCCATCTATAGAAGAATCTAATTAGACCAAGAAATATTAAAATAGTTTTAATGGTGAACATAAAGCTTCATAAAAACAATCACTGCTGGTTCAAGGACACAATCAATATCCTTTAGTTTGAAAAATATTGTGGTTACAATTATAACTAGACTGGTGTTCAATCCATCCTCTCTCCTTTTTCATAAAAATCAGTATCTTGAAGAATGTTCCTATGGCACTACATGCACTGTAATTTTTCACTCTTTCTCTAAATCTCAGAAAATGTGCTGTAGATGGCCCCAGGAGCAAACACAGCAAAGATGAAGTAAAACTCGAAAAGAAGCTGTCTAGTTTAATCTATGAATGTTCACAGCAAGGGCTTCGTGTAGAAATTTGTAATCAGGATCCCCACAAATGATGGTGGCAAGGTTTCATTGGAACTGGTGTTCTTGTCATCTGCAGAGCCCGTCACAGCAACCTGCGAGCATCTGCTGCTTCTCTGATTTGAGAATCCCCAAGCATTATGTTTCTCCCCAGTGCCCAAACACACATACTACATCTTTCTGTTTAGAAACCACCCTGGCTTAATAGCCACGCATTTGTTATGCTCTGGAGGGAGAAGTGCAATATATACTCAACAAGCTTCTGCAGCTTCAAAATGCTAACCAAAGACCGACCAAACTAGATCTGTCCAGGATACAAGTTACCGTGTCAATTAGGAGCAAGGTCTCCACATTGGTGATGAGTGGGGTGAGGGACCAGGGGAATGTCTGGGTAGAAACACCAGTTGTCAGAGTTTCTAACAAGGATGACTTCACTCTAGGTAAACAAAGAGCACAAAGACTATGGGTCTTGTTTCTTAAGCACATTTGTGGAATGAAAATACCTCAGAAGCACGAAAACAAAAGCAATCCTCCAGCTACCCCTTCTCTCTAATCTTCCATTTAATTTGCATACAATTACTTCAATGTAGTTAGCTTTGCAAGAAATAGCCTGGAATTATAGAAATTTCAGGTACTTCAGGATGCTTTAGCATATCTGCTGAATGGCAATGACTCATATAAAATAAAAAAAGTGCCCTACACTTATCCACAGCCACCTAAGAGAATCACATCCTTCACATACTGCTTCAGAGGTTACCTTTCCTCACAATTGCCAGACCTCAAACAACAGCTCGTTCAAAAACATTCTCTATCAAATGAAAAAGTAACTCAAACAAGGATAA
>VYZX01015903.1:16535-29100 GCA_013401335.1 Brachypteracias leptosomus | reverse complement strand
GATATTGATTTATCCCTATATATTTTAAAGTACCCCTTACAAATGCAATGTCTGCGTTGCACTTCCAGTGGATTCCCTGTTCTTGAAGCAGTTTAACACAAAAAAAAGAAAAGAAAAAAAATGGAAAAAAGAGAGATAATGAGGGCACAGGACTGGAAGTAAAGCACAGATGAGGCTTATCTTTGCTTTTTCACCTCAAGCACATTTTAGCAACTTTGCTACAGAACAAAAAGGGCTGAATATCTTTTCTTTTGCTGATCTGTGTTTTCAGATTGATTCCTTTACCTAGTTCAGAAAAGCTGATTGTGTAGAGAAGGTCTCTTTTTATTCCCTTTTCCTCCCCCTTCGACACAGAGCACAGCCACAATCAATTAGGATTCATATGAGAGTCACAGAGGGGGACTGTCAGCAGTTGCTGGGCGATTGCCTGCAAGGAGAGCTGAGGGATGGATAAAGAGGGTTAGGACAAAGGAGGTTGAAGAAGTCATTGTTCTGGAGGAGACTGGTAACCAGATACCTTTCTTGGCAGTGTCTCTGAAGGGACTTGGTCCTGTGCTTTGTTGATGTATTTTTTCTTAACTTTAATTAGTGCCTTCTCTGTATGTTTCTGCTGCTTATTTGCTGGCTTGAACAGCTTTGTTATACCAGGCACAGAACAATGTGAAGTAGGAATTAAATTTTATAGCTGAAAGCTACCTTTAACCAGTGTTAGATTTTTGTTTTTCAGTTGTAGCAAAAAATTTCCTCTCCATATATTGGAGGATGAGTGTTAATGGGTTGATCATTTTATCCCACACCAGCTGAGGACGTTAGGATTATTGATTTTCCCAACAAAATTCAGCTGTGGCTAAATTTTAATGTTAATACTGCAAAGCCTGTTTACACTTAATCTGAAAATAGTGCATGCTGACTTGCAGTTTGGCTAAAGGATTATTTTCTCTAGCTGAAGCAATGTAATTTATTTTTCTTTAGGTAGATGAAAAGTTGTATAGACTTGCTCCAGTTATTCTGCTTCCTTATTTCCATTCCAGTGAGGTCCTTCATGTTTGTTTGTAAGCTGTACTCCCAGTGGTTTGTTGATTTATCATCACTTGGTGGCTCTATATAGCTAATGCTTATAACAAAAATATAACTATTAGAGTATGTAATGATCTTTCCGTAAAAAAAAAAAATACAATGATTATGTTGTAGCCACATTTGTATACATATGTGCAGATGTATGTGTATATATGTGTGTGTGTATATTCATGTATATCACACAATTAATTAGAACAGTGATCTCCAAATGGGGAAGGGGGGTGGGGGGGGTGTATGTGCATGTACCCTAGCAGGTGCACAAGGCAGTCTATTGGAGTGTGAGAAGAAAATATTACAACTTCAGTAGTGCTTGTCTATAATTTATGAATAAATAAATATGTGTCTTTGGGGGACATCCTCAGAAACTTTTTATGAATGGGACATCTGATCAAAAAAGTTACACTCATTTAGAGAATCAGGAATATTTTCAGTGGGTTTGTTTAGAAACCAGGATAGTTTTATACATTAAAACAAAACTTTTCTTGACTGACATACATATTCAATGCAAATAGTTCTTAACAATCCTGTCCTAGTTGATTATTTTTTCTAGTCATTGGCTGAAGGAATTAACTTCCATGATGAAACTGAGCTTGGTCAATGTGACTCCTATTGCAATGGTTCCTACTCTGTATAACATGGCTGATCTGCCTATGGTCCTTCTTAGCTACAAAACTGACTTTTTGGTCTGATTCTATTAGTTGACCAGAACAAGCTTAAGCTTCCTCCTTTAGTCAGAACAGCAACTACTGGACCTTAGAAACCTTTCATTTTAGAAGTTTGACCCAGAAAATAGATCAAGCTGTGGATATAGGAGTACATGATGCAATTGCATTCATCATGTCAAAGAATATTTAGTAAACAATGCAGACAGCAGCATAGAGTCTTCTCTCTCTATGGTAGAATCTCATGATGAAAGATAAGAGATATTCTTATGCTGACATTTTTTAAACAAACTAAATTAAGTTTCATAACTAAAATGAAACCCTTGAATCAACATTTTAAAAAGTGCAGTAGTACAACTTCTCTCTTAAGCATGTTATTCTTGTCAGGATAATTACATATAACTGACGACTTTTCTAAACAGATGTTTGAGTGAAAGACATGCAAAATTATCTTGTAGAACACAATACAATTATAGCAATAATAACAATTTACTTTGTATGTTAAAATATGTATTTAATTGTCAGTTTAGTGCAGATGGTTTTTCATGTATTGTTCTCTACATTGTTTTACTAGGTTGGCATAAGGTAAATAAATTTTAACTGGTGTATGCCCAGGGAACACCCAGCTCTGAGAAAGATGCACAAAAATCTAGATATGGCTAAAATAAATGTCCAAACAGATTTTAAAACTTGTTTTTTTCCTGGTTGTATATCTCATGCTTCTCTCAATGGTGTGATTTGGTGTACAGTGATATGGTATTTCTCAGTGTCAAGGTCACTCAGTCAAGTGAATAAAAGAATTTTATAGACAACAGGTCCTCACAGTATATTTGCAAAGATTTGAATGGTAAATCTGTGATTCCTCTGTATCCATATTGTCCCTTTTTATGTTTTGCTGAAGCAAGAGGGCTTTCAACACCTATTTCCAAGTAGACTTAAACTAGGTTTGCGGTAAACCTGAATTCTTTATATCTTTCTATTCTGCTGTCCACATTGGGCAATACAGACACTCAATTTTGCACAGAATCCAGTGGATCCTCCTAAGTCTGGCCAATATTTCTGCAGCTGTATTGCTTTATGAGTGTGTAAGAGGATCCTTGGCCAAATATCTGGTCTACCTGATATTCAGAAGGGAGCTGAAGAGAGGTATTCAACAACATAAGTGAATTTATTAATTATTTTGTTAAACATATTGCATGAGGAAAGAAACTAATTTTGTGATCTGGGGTATTTACCAATGTCAAAATAATTGTCAAGATGTAATGAAGGAGATTACAGACCTGAACCCACTCATCCTAAAAACATTATGACTGTTTTACCACAAAGGAGAGAAATGCCAGCAGTTCTCAAAGTATTTGGAAGATATTGGGTTAATCATGTCAGACTTTCTCAAAAAAAAATTGAAATTTTCTTGAGACATAGAGGCTTTTTCATGTCCTGTTGTGAGTCAAACATGCTACAGTTGTTTTCTCATTGTCATCACATAATTCCTTAAGCATAGTGTGCCGTAACACTATCTAATGATTGATTCTTAATGAAGAGGAATGTCTTTATTGTGCTTTGTATCTCACTCTGTCTGAATCATGTACATGAATAGTTTACCTTATTATTTTTATTATTATTGTCTCTTTTGCCTCCACTCTTCATCTGTGCCTAAATGCCTGAATTAGGGTTTAATATAGTTACATTTCCTTTAATGCTTAACCTAATTATTATGCCAAAAAATATATCTTCCTGTTCTTTGCCAAATTTTTTCCTCTGTGCAAAGATCTTCCCCTCACCAAAGTAATTACTCTAATAATTAGTTAATACTTCCTTAAAACTGGTTGATATTTTCCAGTGAGTGATAAAAAAATAAGTAGCTTATATACAATATTTAACTTTAAGTGAATTGTCTGAGAATTCTACCTCCATTCCATTTATCTTTTTCTCTATTTCTTCAATACAAAAGTTAGTAGACAAGAAAATGTGGCCCTGACATAAACTACAGAAGGGAATTGTTTCATTCATCAGTGAACCAGAGTGTCTTGCTTTATCTCTTGGGGGAAAAAACGAACAAACAAAAGATAAAGAACATAGGTGATCTGCTGAACTTTATTATATTGTTCAGCTTTTGCAACAAAAGATACTACATTACATAATAAATTTACTGTCATACTGTGAATGAAAATCAAGTCTAATTTCCTTACTTCCTCTCATAGTAATGTTTCCAAAACTTGCATATAATTTCAATTGTTCCATAAGTATCTTATATACCTGACAGGGGGATCTTCCTATGCACCTCCACAGTTGACACAGAAGCACTAAATAATAATAATTAAAAAATCAATTTTCCTTCTTTTTACTTTTTTTTTTCAATTATTGTTTCACTTACATAGTTGTCCTGGTTTGAGTTGTCCTGGTTTCTGAGATGAATCTGTGACCTGCGGGCACGAACCACAATGATCGCCATAACATCTTACCTGCCCTGAGGGACAGCTACAACAGATGGAAATCTGCAATCATGAAGTAAATGAACTTAACAAACTTTTCTATAAAAAGAAATGATAATCTAGTGATGGGTATGAAGTAAATGGCATGGAATAAGGGGTAGAATGTCCTGGTTTGAGTTAGAACTAAACCAATTCTGTTCAGTGATTTTACTTTTCATCTGAGTCTCTGCTAACTAACTGCACTTTCTGAAGCTAACAGCATGTTTTCACCGACAGTGTCTGCTTCTAGCAGTGGTAACACTCCATGTTTACAGTTAATGCCAAGGATTGGTGTGTGCAGACCAAGGTCACTGCCAACTCTTGTGTATCACATTGAGGGTGCAGAAAGTGAAAGGCTGCACCTGTAGGAGGAGCAGCCAGGACAGGTGACCCTAAACTGACCAAAGAGATATTCCAGCCCATATGCATCATATTCAGTATAAAGCTGAGGGATTATGAGGGTCTCGACCTTCTTCCTTGAGGATCTTTACTCCTGAATTCTTTTCCCTTCAGGATCCTTAGGCCTTCCTTTTGCCTTTGGTGGACACTACCTTACCCTTTGGCTTTCTTTCTTTGGAGCCCTGCCTTCAATCCTGATTTGTGTGCTCCTGAACCCAGGTCATGAACTTGGTTCCCGTCAGCTGCTGAGCCCAGTCTGGGACTTTGCCAGTGCCTGCTCCACAGCCTCGGTGGTGACGGTGACGTAACTGCCATCAGTTGGGTTTGATACTGGTTTTGTGTATATTTTTATATATTCCATTTTATGGTCATTATCTTCATTAAAGCTGTTTTAGTTCTAATCCAGAAGCCTATCTCTCTCTCTCATTCCCTTCCTCTTCCATTTGGGAGGGGAGGGACCTTAAGTCTCTCTCCCTTATCCCCTTTCTCTTCCTCTATTTGGGAGGGTGGGTGTGGGAGTGGGAAGAGGGGTTAACAGAGAGCATCTGTTGTAGGTGGATTGAACCTAAATCTTGACAATAGTTCAAACAGTATTGAGATTCCTTCTCACAATAACTAGCACTGCTGATATGATACAAGGAAATAATATTTTTGTTCCATTTTTTTCTTAATACTTTTCTAATGTATTTTACTTAGAATTAAAATTGTCATCTTCAAGATATTCCATCAATGTTTTGAAGCCTGCAAAAACTGTTTACTGTTCATGGTATTTAAATTTCTCCAAAAGACATAGTAATACTTTCCAGATTATCATAGAGATAATCAAATATAACCACTCTAAAAAAACATATTAAAAAATTGACAGAATGAGAGTGACAGAGTGACATCAACATTACTTTTATATATAGACTCAAAGATGCATTTAATCCTATTTTCTAAGCCTCCTTGTCCTGGTTTCCACTCCCTTACACTCCAGTAACAGCTCAATTTGGAGATAATGACAATATTAGAGACTTAAAACTATTATGAGGTAAAATATTGAAGAATTTGAAAACATTAAATCTCCTACTCTGGAGCTAGGCCTCAAGAAAATAAATAGTATTATTTTGAACTTAAATTCAAGTAGGTTGATTTTAGGGCTGATAATGCTAAGAGATTAAGCAAGCTATCCCAGTCTTTACTTACTATAGTACAAATTGTGCATTTGGGATTTGAACTTTGAAACGTTAAATGCTGCTGTGATGCAGTTACACAGATATTCACCAAGAGCTGGATCCAATGCTTATCAAACATCATCATTGTTTTTTTTCCCTAGTGAATTCAAAGAGCTTTGCATCAGACCCCTAACCATAGTGAAGGCTTCTTTACCCATGTGTTCTCTGACTAGTTCTCTGGTTTCATTGTAAGTCAGGACAGAGCTGTGTCTGTGTTGTCTTGGTGTTCTTATGTTTGTCTCTTCATTTCCTACTTCTTCTACGGACAAAATAACTGTATACCATAACTCCACATGAGGCAGATTGGTGCCAAAAGCAATTTGGGAATAGTCTTGAGCTGAATGTGGATGTTTTCCTGGACTTTTATTCACTTTCTTGTAATAATTATCTTCTCTTCGAGCATGTGGGTTTTACAGTACATGCCAATTGTGCACAGTGTTCCCCAAATTAGCCAAATATTAATCTAAAAAAATGTTTTGAATTGCATTTCTCTATCTCTACAGTTTTCCAGAACTACAATAAATGGGTTGTTAATATAAAAGCCAAACCATATTGCTTTTTGGAATTTTTGTGCAGTTATAGAATTGATAAAGGAAAAAATACAAATTATGTATTGTGTTAAAAACTGGCCCCATTAAATATTAGGTAACTATGTGAAAAACAAATAAAAAATAAATATTTTTTAAAAGAGCATGACCATAACACTAGGGTGAAAACTATGATAGAACAGAGTAAAGAAGGCAATTATCTTTCTGGGAATGAAAATAGTTTTCTTGTATACGTACATAAAGCTTAATTATGTTGTTATAGAAATCTGAGGCTTTGAAAGAGTAATAAACATACCCCCAAAAGGACAGGAGTGGTTTTTAACTAAAATGTCAGGAAATAATAATTTCCAATGTCAACAGGTTTGAGGAACCAATACACCAAAAGTGACCCCAAATGATGTGTAAAGAAGAATGTTAAAGTTCTCTTCCTGATATGGAAAGAGAGTTGTCTTTTAAGAGAAGCAGAAATCTTCAAGCTGCTCTGTGAATCAGTCTCCTTAACTTGCAAGAGATTCTGTTTCTTTATTGATATCGAGCTGGGGAATTTGGTCTTCAGGTGGAGGAAGAGTGCAGGGGTATATTTAGGAAACCTAAGGTATACAGACTTAAGCAACATACTTGAAATGTGTAATTCCAAGGAGCTGTCACTAGTGGAGTATCTTTGGCTCCAGTTTCTCTTTTATTCAGGTATGATCACTTTGATGTTAGTGAAGATGTTAATGAAAAGACAGTACAGTTATATGTTTCCCCATGTAGTTAGTACTAACTTCTGTTTGGTTTTCTTGCACTCTCATTGTCAAAAACTAACCATATGAAGAAGTAATGTGCTACATTTGGAAGAATTATCTGTCAGTCTGTGTCATTCCATTTTATTCATCAGAAATATGGAGACTAGACTTTTACTCTGCACCTATCTTGCTATGTTGAAATTTCCTCCATTGCCACAATTACTAGGGTTTCCGAGAAAGCCAAAGCTCAGATTTATGTAGAGTTTAAAATTTGAAAATGAAGCTTTACTTAAGAAAAAAGAAGGTTCAAAATTCTCATCAGGTCTCCTTCTGAGAAATATCTCAGGTTTAAATGTTATTTTGAAGAATATTTTTTTTAATTCCATATTTTTACAATGAATGATGTAATTTATACACAAAAAAATTATTTACATTGATTTTACAACAAAATAAAATATTTTGTCCTGAGACTATTAAATTATAGTCTTGTAGCATATTGCAGTTTTTCTACTTGTATAACAAAACAAGTAATCATCTTAAATGAAAAATATAATGAAATCTAATAGATCATACAATTGTTTTCTTTTCAGAGTAACTATTCCTTTTCAACAAGCTATGCTGAAAATAGATGTATGATATTACTATTTCACTACTGTCCATAGTGGTGCAACATTAATTTGCCAGAGAAGAAAGAGCTGATTTACAGAAAATAAGCCATTGTGCTAAATGGAGTGAATCATTAACAGTGGTGAACCCTGAGGAGTTTCAAAGCTGGATCAAGATTGACTAATGAGAAAATGAGAAGAATATGGCTCCCATCCTCACTAATTAAACAATGAAAGCTCCGTGCTAGAGTTTTGAACAACACTATTGTGTTGAACAACTACTGCATACGCTATGGTCAAAGTCTTGCTTTTTAATGCTTGGGGTTTTCTTCTGTGTTGCTCTTTATTTACTCATGTACTGATAAGCCATTCAAGCCATTGCCTACAGTACGGTGACATAATCTCCTATGTAAATTAGAGGGCATTTTGAAATCTGAGGTGTATTTTTGTGGTATAACATAATTTCAGATCCACTATTTGTGATAGGTTGCTGTACAACACTGTTAATATCACATGCAGGTTTCAAATTTTAACACTTTTGCTTGGAATACTTCTACCACATAACCAAATTCTTATTTATGTAGTTTCTGGTAGTAATCTAGCACCTATGACTATGTTATTGTTTTCCTGAACATTTTGAATGAGATAAATTTTTGACAAAAAATGCACAAATATGAAGTGTTTTTATGTTGAATTTATACTCAATTTGTTACATCCAAGTTGTATTGAATTTATAAAAAATGTAATGTACAGTCAACCTGCACCTCCATGGAGAACCTATGGTCTGTAGGACACTTCAAATTTTCAAAGTATGCACTGGAAAAACACACACACAGTAGGTTTATTATTCTGGAGGTATTTGTTGTTATTAGTCACTCTCTCAATGCCACTCTGTGGAATTCAATGTAAAGCATTGTTCAGAGCAGAAGATAACAATCTAAATGTGACTAAACCAGAGTCCAAGGAGTAGCAGCACAACTACTCCTTAGGAATCCAGGCCCACCCATGTTTTGAGCTAACTTACCATATATTCAGTAACTGTGTATATACATTCAGTGGGTGAGTTTTCTGCTTTCCATATTCATTGCGTCGTTTTAATTCAATTTTCAAAACAATTTGACAGGATGGGAATAGTTAAAGAATCCGATTTATTTTCTTTCAGTAGCAGCATTCTGACCAGGGACCTGGGACCCGATGAGATGCATCCATGGGACCTGAGAAAATGGAGGTATGAAGTGGCTAAGTCACTACTCATCATATTTGAGAAGTCCCACTGACTGTGAAAGGAAGACCATAGCTAAAACTACTAAACACAAATGCCAAACACAAGGTGATATCAACACAGATGAGTATGAAAGCAAGCAACACAGGTTGAATTGATAGAAAGTCATTTTTGCCATTTTATTCACTTACCACTAGGCCAAACTTTCACCATGTATTCGTGTTCAAGTATTACGCAATACATTTTTCCCCCAGCTTGAAGATAAACTGTGGGCAAGTTCTGATTTACCAAAAAATAAATCTCTCAAAATCTCAGCTACAAGCTATGTACATTCAAATAGATAACAATAGACCAAGGATTCAAAATCTTTTATCTTTTTGTTGTCCCAGTGGATTAGGGGTGATGTTGCCTCTTCTTTGTGTCAGACCACGTGGGTAATTATGCTTCTAAAGACCAGACCATCAAAGAAGGAACTGCTGCTGCAGTAATATTAGCTACATCTTCAGGATACTTATGCAAGAATGAGCATAAATTCACTGTAGTGTTATCATATCAATAGATATTTTCACTTGCTGTAATATGATTTCATAGCATTAAGGAGGTTTGTATTATTCTTTCTTACAGAAGTCACTAATACAATAGTTAAGAGAGAGTCATCTACTTCTCATGCAATTATCTTTGGAAAGGAATTTTGCAATGTATTTATGATTCATTTTCCTCTTACCTTTTCACCTTGCAGAATTCACAGGTTATTTATTATTTATTCTGAATAATCTGAAAACAAATTATCAACATGGAAGACAAAACAAGTGGAAACATTTCTGGAAAGGTGTATAGACTATAAAAAATAAGTATTCTTAATTATTTTAAAACTAATTTTTAACTCTATTCAAGTATCCAAATTGCTGACAATTTCCCTATCACTAAAGAAACATTTGAAACATTAGTGTTGGCTTGAATCTTACGCTGGGAATCTTCATTTTTAAAGAATGAACTTCTGGGTTTTTTCTAAACAATATCATAACTGCAATAGATGCTTCATACAGTACATGCCTTCAGTCAGTGTGATTATCTTAATGTTAACTCTGTTGACACAAGAAATAACGTACCAGAAATAAGTGTTAGTTCAGTGATTATTGACTAAGCACATCTAGCTGGAATGAGGAGCATTTCAAGGGATTACTAAGGGTTATAAAGGTGAATGCTATGGCAAACCGTGTTACCATGTACTACTCCATTTGATTCTCCTCAACATGCAGAAAACTCTCAGGGAATTTGAGCATGTAATTACCATACTTTACACCCTAAAGAAAAGAGATAATTTGCAATAAGCCCAAATACTGTATAATGGACAGCTGAAGGACATTCACATGCCACATATTTGTAACAGGCATAGGCATCAGCATCCTGTCTATGAGAAATAATGAGCATATTAACAATGTCCACAGGACAGTCTACTATTACATTTCATATCTGTCTCAATCACAGGAAATTTTTCCACTGGTTTAACATTTTTCTCCCTCACTAATTTTCTAAAAGACAATGTGAGAGGCAAGTACAGGAAAAAGTTCTAGGGATTTCTATATCTTCTCATGGACAGGCTTATCATATTCTCTAATAAGAAAGTGCAATGCCTACGTGTCAGTCTGAGCTTCTTCTATTCTATCAAACAAAAGTGCATTCTTGGCTCCTTGGGGACTTCTTCTGTTTGCTGTTATGCTTCCAGATCAACACATCATCATAGGTCAGGTTTTCTGTCAGATGAAAATACAATACAGAGACACCCTGAGGACTTACTCTCTTATGCAATGAACTTAAATGATCCAATGTCTTTGCAATAAGCATGGTAAAAGTGTCCTGGTTTGTCTGCCAAGAGAGTATCCTAAGGGTGAATTCAAAGCTTTTCCACCACTAAATTTCATGCTTTTACTGAAGATATCTTTAAAGGCAAATACAGTATTAGCATACAGTTTTGCTCAAGGTCAGAGGCAATTCTGTAAGATTATTTAGAGGTTTCTTTTTATTGGTATATACATTAAGTTATTATCAAAGAAAATGAGTGTATTTATTCACATATTAAGACTGAAGCCAAAGTAGTTACACCCATAGAGGCATAATAATCAAGATGTAGTGACTATTTGCTTGCCTTGAACCCAGATATTTGCATACCCAAATACTATAACTGTGGACAGTGTATAACCATTTTGTAGCATTGTAGTATTGCTAATAGCTATAACCAGCAACCACAGCTTGTTTGTAACACAGTGAAAGATAAATATACAAATAATATATAACCAAGAAAAAACTATGGAAACTTTTGGGCCACTGACACAAGAGGGCTAAAGGAAAAGTGCAAGCAGTAAAACCTGCAAGATAAAAACCAAGAATTTAGAACAGACAGGAAAGAATTTATTTCAGGGCCACATTTGCTTGTCTCTTGTCTTTTAGACTGAAAGGATACACTGTAAAAAAAGGTAAAGATAATCCTGCCCAACAAGAAAGAAAGATGCCTGGTAAAACCGAAACTAATACTTGACCCCAAAATAGGATTAACTATGTTGGGAGCAAATGTAATCATCATTTTTGTTTGGGGGACAGGTATAAGAAAAGTAAAAAGTATCAAGAGTGAGAAAGGAAAGAAGAGCAAGGTAGAAAATGCTCATGCTTGTTCCTATTTTTCTTGTGGAAGAGCTTTCAATCTTCATGACCTTGACCTTGACCTTGGACTGAAAAGATCAAGAACTGTAGCTGACAGCATTAATTACAGGGTATTAGCTCAGTCATATTCTATATCCATGGTTAATCTATATTGTTGAGGATTAATTATTTGAATATTTAGTGATAGTAACTGATAATAAGAACGCAGCATTGGCAATTCATATTTTTAATGATTCGATGTCAGTCTGGCCAAGTGTTTTCATGAAGTTTGAGGTTTTTTTAAAATGGCCTGATTTTTCAGTCTTTTAGACTGTCCCATGAAAATCTCTAGTTCCTTAATTGGTATTACTATATATAAACAAAATATTTAGATATATTTTTTCAGCTGCAATATGATTGGTCATAAATGCAAAAGCTTTACATTACTCAGAAATGATAGGCAAAGGGGATAAAGGAGACTGTCCTGGGTTTGGCTAGGATAGGGTTAATTTTCTCAAGAAGCTGGGCGGGACAAAATCCATGATAACCAACTGAACTAGCCAATGGGATATTTGATATTTTACTAATCTCATGCCCACTACATATGGGGAGGGCTAATGCCAGGGGAAGCATGGGTGATTTGATCAAGTGGTGGCTAGAGCAGCACGAGGTGCTGAGCCAATGAGCTTTGAGTTTTGTTGAGAATCATTCATTATATACAAATATATTATTATCATTATTACTGTCATTTCTTCTCTCTGTGTTGTTCTGTTAAACTGTCTGTATCATGACCTACAGGGTTTTAGCCAGGGGAAGCATGGGTGATTTGATCAAGTGGTGGCTAGAGCAGCACGAGGTGCTGAGCCAATGAGCTTTGAGTTTTGTTGAGAATCATTCATTATATACAAATATATTATTATCATTATTACTGTCATTTCTTCTCTCTGTGTTGTTCTGTTAAACTGTCTGTATCATGACCTACAGGGTTTTACTTTTTCTCCC
>VYZX01015903.1:0-16372 GCA_013401335.1 Brachypteracias leptosomus | reverse complement strand
TATGGCAAACCGTGTTACCATGTACTACTCCATTTGATTCTCCTCAACATGCAGAAAACTCTCAGGGAATTTGAGCATGTAATTACCATACTTTACACCCTAAAGAAAAGAGATAATTTGCAATAAGCCCAAATACTGTATAATGGACAGCTGAAGGACATTCACATGCCACATATTTGTAACAGGCATAGGCATCAGCATCCTGTCTATGAGAAATAATGAGCATATTAACAATGTCCACAGGACAGTCTACTATTACATTTCATATCTGTCTCAATCACAGGAAATTTTTCCACTGGTTTAACATTTTTCTCCCTCACTAATTTTCTAAAAGACAATGTGAGAGGCAAGTACAGGAAAAAGTTCTAGGGATTTCTATATCTTCTCATGGACAGGCTTATCATATTCTCTAATAAGAAAGTGCAATGCCTACGTGTCAGTCTGAGCTTCTTCTATTCTATCAAACAAAAGTGCATTCTTGGCTCCTTGGGGACTTCTTCTGTTTGCTGTTATGCTTCCAGATCAACACATCATCATAGGTCAGGTTTTCTGTCAGATGAAAATACAATACAGAGACACCCTGAGGACTTACTCTCTTATGCAATGAACTTAAATGATCCAATGTCTTTGCAATAAGCATGGTAAAAGTGTCCTGGTTTGTCTGCCAAGAGAGTATCCTAAGGGTGAATTCAAAGCTTTTCCACCACTAAATTTCATGCTTTTACTGAAGATATCTTTAAAGGCAAATACAGTATTAGCATACAGTTTTGCTCAAGGTCAGAGGCAATTCTGTAAGATTATTTAGAGGTTTCTTTTTATTGGTATATACATTAAGTTATTATCAAAGAAAATGAGTGTATTTATTCACATATTAAGACTGAAGCCAAAGTAGTTACACCCATAGAGGCATAATAATCAAGATGTAGTGACTATTTGCTTGCCTTGAACCCAGATATTTGCATACCCAAATACTATAACTGTGGACAGTGTATAACCATTTTGTAGCATTGTAGTATTGCTAATAGCTATAACCAGCAACCACAGCTTGTTTGTAACACAGTGAAAGATAAATATACAAATAATATATAACCAAGAAAAAACTATGGAAACTTTTGGGCCACTGACACAAGAGGGCTAAAGGAAAAGTGCAAGCAGTAAAACCTGCAAGATAAAAACCAAGAATTTAGAACAGACAGGAAAGAATTTATTTCAGGGCCACATTTGCTTGTCTCTTGTCTTTTAGACTGAAAGGATACACTGTAAAAAAAGGTAAAGATAATCCTGCCCAACAAGAAAGAAAGATGCCTGGTAAAACCGAAACTAATACTTGACCCCAAAATAGGATTAACTATGTTGGGAGCAAATGTAATCATCATTTTTGTTTGGGGGACAGGTATAAGAAAAGTAAAAAGTATCAAGAGTGAGAAAGGAAAGAAGAGCAAGGTAGAAAATGCTCATGCTTGTTCCTATTTTTCTTGTGGAAGAGCTTTCAATCTTCATGACCTTGACCTTGACCTTGGACTGAAAAGATCAAGAACTGTAGCTGACAGCATTAATTACAGGGTATTAGCTCAGTCATATTCTATATCCATGGTTAATCTATATTGTTGAGGATTAATTATTTGAATATTTAGTGATAGTAACTGATAATAAGAACGCAGCATTGGCAATTCATATTTTTAATGATTCGATGTCAGTCTGGCCAAGTGTTTTCATGAAGTTTGAGGTTTTTTTAAAATGGCCTGATTTTTCAGTCTTTTAGACTGTCCCATGAAAATCTCTAGTTCCTTAATTGGTATTACTATATATAAACAAAATATTTAGATATATTTTTTCAGCTGCAATATGATTGGTCATAAATGCAAAAGCTTTACATTACTCAGAAATGATAGGCAAAGGGGATAAAGGAGACTGTCCTGGGTTTGGCTAGGATAGGGTTAATTTTCTCAAGAAGCTGGGCGGGACAAAATCCATGATAACCAACTGAACTAGCCAATGGGATATTTGATATTTTACTAATCTCATGCCCACTACATATGGGGAGGGCTAATGCCAGGGGAAGCATGGGTGATTTGATCAAGTGGTGGCTAGAGCAGCACGAGGTGCTGAGCCAATGAGCTTTGAGTTTTGTTGAGAATCATTCATTATATACAAATATATTATTATCATTATTACTGTCATTTCTTCTCTCTGTGTTGTTCTGTTAAACTGTCTGTATCATGACCTACAGGGTTTTACTTTTTCTCCCAATTGTCCTTCCCAACCCACAGGTGATGGAGGATTGAGTGAGTGGCTACATGGTGCTTGGTTGTCAGCTGGGGTTAGAGCACAACAGAAACACATCATTTTACTCCATAGGTATTAAGAAGAAAAATTTCTAAATGCTAACTAGTCACAGTAGGTTCCCTTAAGATCTACAGACATCAGTAAATAGGGACAGTGAAGTTCAGGGAACATATATGTTTCATTCCCATATTCAAATACGTACTGACATTATGATTAGATATTTACCTTGCAAACGATATGACTGAACATCCAATGATATAGTGGCAGTTTCACAGCCAGGTCTGTGTAGCTAGCCATATGGTAAACAGCAAAACCTGGGTGATTTAAATCCCATTCTTGCTAGAAAAGGAATATATCAGAGGCAGGAAGATCATGAAATAAAGGTATAGCAAGGAACCCAAAGAGAGTCCTGTCTACATTTGCTGCTGAACACTAGGGAGCAACTGGATGAGAATATAGATCCTGAATATGAGTTGGGTGATGAGGGTCACTGTGAATGGCCATATACATTAAAGATGGCTAATCATCAGGGTGGGAGGGAAAGAAGGGAAGAAGGAAGGAAGGAAGGAAGGAAGGAAGGAAGGAAGGAAGGAAGGAAGGAAGGAAAAAAGAAAAAAGGACAAAAAGAGAGTGACTAACTGAAACTAATGGATTTCAAAAAGACAGCCTTAATGAGCATAGAAAAGTGTTAGATGAGCTTCCTGGGAAAAATTAGGAAGCAATGACAGATACAAGAGAAACATCTAATTTTGTAACTGTTCTCACACATTCTTCTGATCAGCAGAATTACAAGCTACTAAAAAATATACCATAAAGTGAAAAGTTTATACTACATTGTTTGCTTTTATCTTTAGTAGAAAAGTAAACTTATTTAACTGCATGGATATTTCTGTAATAGAAAAAGAGGTAAGATACCAAGCTACCCTAAAGGAAGACATTTTAAAGTGCTGAGAAAATTTAGGTATTTGTCAGATAATCCAGGGTTGATGAAATTCACCTTGAGTACCTAAGATAATGGCTGAAATAATATCAATTGTTTATGAGAAGCCACAGAGGCAGGTGACAGGACTAGGATCGATTTTTGAAAAGGCAAGAAATTAGAAGCTTCAATTAACTTTAATTTCTTCTGTGCTACAAGAACAATAAACCCAAATAGTTGTAAAGACATAGCAGAAAACAAGTAACATGAGTTACATAAAATGAATCACTATTTAACAACTGAAAGTGTCTATGCTTAGACAAGAACATTCAACTTTATGAACAAGGTTTAAGGAAACAAAAAGCTAAGCAGTATTTCTGAAAGATAAGATCAAGGATTATGTAACACGACTCTTACAGAGAAAAACCACTGACTTCTAAATAGCAAGATACTCTAGTGGCCCATATATAGGCAAGATCTCACTTGCATGTCTGTGTTCAGTTTGAGGCTCTGATCTTCAATGGAGTTTAGATTAAAAAAATTTAAATGCCTAGAGCTCTGGCAATGTCATTGATGAGGAGAGGTTAAAAGAACATAAATTATTCAGAGGTGAGAAGGATGAGGGATTATTCTATATTAGTCTTCAAAAAGATCAAAAACTGCTACAAAGGTAAAGGAAATGAGATGTCTTCTCTTTTTTTCACCATAATAGATACTACAAAAAGTAATGGGTGTAAATTTTAGCGAGGGAGATTAAGAGGACATAGAAAATGCCATGATCTTCTGCTGGTACATGAGGCTGGAACATATGACCTTGAAATGTCCATCCAGCTCTATTTTTCTCTTACTTTACATAGAAAAATAAACCCCCAAATGTTCACCGTAATACTTAACAGAAGAAAATGGTTGGAATTGAAATTTAAGTGCTTAAGATGTGGATTAATTTCCACAGAGAAATATTATAGTGGATTGAGGAAAAGTAGAGTACTCCGGATAGTAATGCAGATAATTTTGCATGTTTGCATAAAATTAGTTTCCTCTCTATGTGTCTCTAATCTGAATGTTTGTGTTAACCACTAAAAATGTGTATCAGAAATGGGTGGTAGATGATTAATTCATATCTAGGATAAACACCACACATCTGAGGAGCAGCATATATTTTCAAAGCAAACTGACAAATATGAAAAGACAGACAGTTGTAAGATTTGCAGGTTTATGTTTAAAAATTCAAAAATACAAATGAGTTCACTGTCATACTGAAATATTAATGCATGTTGGCAAGAATGTGAAGCAATGTTGAAGGCCAGAATTGAAATCAAAATTACTATTGTCAAAATGTATCTTCTTGCAAAATCATATTTACCATTTTTCTCATTTGAGTATAGCTTGTTGAAAAAAAATTAAATTTCCATCTGAAAAAAAGNATAACCCACGGGTTCTTCTTCTTTTCCATCTTACTCTCTCCCTGCTTGCCTTGCTGACGAAGGTTTGGGTTGTGGGGGGGAGAGTGATAGAGGGACTAGGGGTGGGCACCGGGCACCCAGCCAGGGTAAACCCACCACAGTTATGATATTAAGCATGACTATTTTTTTTAGGTGACAGAAGTATTGTAGCTGTTTTATAAATTATTAGGAAAAATGATTGATCCTGAAGGAAAGACCTAACCCAGAGCCAGAAGCAGATGAAAGAAGTTACATCTCATTCATTACTGCACAAATTCCTAAGACAGTTTCACAGACCCTGAAAGAAAATCTTAGGAAGAGATGAGAGACATCAACTGCACAGAGTTATCAAAAATAAATTGTATTGCTTTTTTAAAATTATGTTCATTGTTGATTTATTTATGATATACACGCTATTCAGCTTTCTCTACAAATCATGCTTGACATCTGTAACAATATTTTCAGATGTGTTTTCAAGCTAAGGTTTTAATATCATCAGAATGTAAGGGAAAACGTTCTGCTCCATGAAATCAGCCTTCAAAATCTGAGGCGGCTGTATATGCATATAAAAGAAAATCAAGTATTCTTTGTGAGAATATCTATGATCTAGGCTGGCTTACATATCTTACAATACATGTGCTTCTTTGAATATGTGTGATCCAAATTATTAGGCTCTATTGATTTAACAAATAATTTCTGGAATAAGTATTTTAAACTTGACATTCTCATTTATGTGCCTTTTTTCCATTTAGTATTGGACCACATATAAAAAGCTAAGCATGTGAGTTAGAAATAATAGTATACTCCTTCTAACAATGAAATATTTCAGTAAAATGGTAAAAAAAAAAAGCCTGGAAAAATTGTTCAAGCAATTGTTTAAATACAAAAGGACATTGCCAAAATATTTTTGCAAAATGATGAATGACTCCTAACAGAGAGATTAGGAAAAGATGGGACTGTATTCAGATGTAATCACATCAAAATATTAGGGCAGAAGAGTCAATAACAGGAGTCCAAGGTTAATAAAATCTCCTGATGTCTAGTAGATATGACAGTTACTGACCTTCTAACTTGATTCAAGCAGTAGTACTCAAAGATTAAGAGTATATCTAATAAATCACCTCAGACAAGTATTCCTTTTAAAATTGAAAGATCCCATAATCTCTAAACAAAAGATCTAGTCTTTCATGCCTTTACAGATGCATTACAGGAAAGTAAAAAGTTCTTTAGTTTTATTAATAAAAATGTTTAAAATAGAGGTGGTCTAATAAAAACAACATAGACACTGTATTAGATAAACCTTTGGAAGCATATTTAAATTGAATAAAGATGAGAAGAGCATAAAGCATGATATGTAAGCAGGAAATCTTCAGTGTCTTATTTTTGTTTATTGTTTTAATCAAATTGATTAAACCTAGTCCTCTTCAGTGGTAAAACTAAAGAAGCTGAAGTGTCTACACGAATGCACACAGCAATAAACAGGATAAATTAAGGGCCACTGTGCTGCTGGAAAGCTATGACATAGTGGCTATCACTGAAACTTGGTGGGATGATTCTCATGACTGGAACGTAGGGATAGAGGGATACAAGCTCTTTAGGAAGGACAGGCAAGGTAGGAGGGGAGGAGATATTGCCCTCTACATCAGGGACCAGTTGGAATCAATGGAGCTCCATATGGGGAAGGACAATGAGCTGGTTGAAAGCGTATGGGTTAAGATTAAAGGGAAAACAGGGGTATGTGATGTTACAGTAGGGGTCTGCTACAGGCCACCTGACCAGCAGAACTAAGCAGACAAGGCCCTCCATAGGCAGATAGAAGTGTCTTCGTGTTCACAGGCCCTGGCCCTCTTGGGGGATTTTAACCACCCTGACATCTGCTGGAAGGACAACACAGCAAGGCGCCAGCAATCTAGGGTGTTCCTGCAATGCATAGATGACAACTTTCTCCGTCAAATGGTAGAGGAACCAACAAGAAAAGGTGCTACGCTAGATCTTGTTCTCACCAACAGGGAAGGGCTGGTGACCAACATGAGGCCCACCAAAATAAAACAAAAACAACAAAGAGAAAAAAAATGTTTAGTAAGACATGAAACTGAGAGAAGAACCATCTCTGAAACTGTATTAAAATCATTTAAGAGTACGTGTTGCATTATTAGTCATCACTTTTTTTTTGTTACATGTATTTAGAGACCTCAGATGATTTATGCTCCAATGCTAAATCTTGTACAACCACTTTT
This sequence comes from Brachypteracias leptosomus, assembly GCA_013401335.1. NCBI lineage: Eukaryota > Metazoa > Chordata > Aves > Coraciiformes > Brachypteraciidae > Brachypteracias > Brachypteracias leptosomus. Next base: position 9,488 of record VYZX01015903.1, on the reverse strand, counting down.
TAAAATCTTGAAAGCTAAATGATAAGATATAGCAGATAGATAAGACATGGGCATAAAATCTGGAAAATGAGAGGAACAAAAGATATATTATTAGATTCAATTTCAGTAATTTAATGTGTGTACGGTGTTTTTGGATTTGGCATTGAGATTTTGTATCTTCTTCTAATATGTTTTCCCTTTGGATTTCTCCTCTGAAAGACTTATGTTATGGTAATTTTGTCAATTGTCTTACAGTTACGTACGAAATATCAATAATTTATGATAGATGGTCACAGTGTCTTAATGAACAATACACTTAAGGGTGGTCTGGCTCTAAGTAAGATAGCACAGAATCCTCAGAGTGTATCCCTTTTACTTCATTCCCCTCTCACTGCCCTGCAGCAACTACCTCTGTAGCATCTTCTACGGACAGTTGCTCAGAATCACAGGATGTGATCAGGGTGCATGTGCAACCAACTCCACTCAGAAATGTTTACATTGACTAATTTACATCTTTTGGTTTAGTCATAATTCCCTATTGAATGCAACCTTTCATATTTTTGAATATGCACCTAAAAGGGTTGAATTGAGTTGATACAGTCTGTCAAGAATTGCAGCAGGTCCAGCTGCACAGGTATTTCTGCTCTGATTGTGCCAATGCCTTGCTTCCTGTGAGGGTCCACCCAGATAACAAGTTTAGTCATCATCTGTCCGAAATAAGAAATGTTCTTTTGGACCACAACATTGATCATAGTATTAGTTGTATCTCAATATCATTCCTGACCAATTTTTCTTTCCTTTACCTCCTTTTGTTTGAAAGAGTCAACCCAGAAACTAACTGTCATGAACAGGAAACAGAGACAATGCCCTTATTTTCTGCCTACTAAAGTCTGTGAAAGTTCTGCCAGACATCTTTTAAAGAGAAAACAACAAATAAATATTCCATTATTTCTCCAGAGAGTAGCATCATAGACTTCTTTTAAATCTGTTCTGTCATCATGCTCATTATTGTCTGTACTAACATCAAGAACTGTAAAACTGAGAACAAACCTCACCATTTTCAATTTCCCTTGGAAAACCTTTTTGCACAATGTCAGCTGCCAGCACTGGAAGTTTCCCCCACCACCACCCTTCCTTTTTTAAGCTTTGTCAAGAGGCACTTGCCTTTTTAAAATAACACAATATAGAACATCATTATAAAATGAAGCATTCAAGTTTTGATGATCTGTTTCCTCTTAATTGACAACTGTGAAAAGCTATAGCAATGCAGCTGTTATACTCCTACTCTGCAGTACCCTTCTAGAAGAAGAAAAAATTCCATTATTTCCTCCACGCTAACTCAGTAGTTTTCCGGGGACACAAATGGGGAAAAGGCTGCAGTCATAGCTTCTTTCAACTTCATGTAAACAACTTTTTCATCAAGAGAAAAAATGGATGAAAAATTATTCATGAAGTTGAATTTCAGTTGATGCTTCTTTCACACTGAAGATGGAGCAGTTTTATTGTAAAGTGAGAAGCATTAATAGGTAACTGGTTATTATTTTAATTAAATAATGGCTATCCGTGTATTTGAAAAATTAACACCTGAACAACTCCTGAAACCTATAGAATATTCATGTTGGTATGCCCCAGCATTCAGTTTAATTGGTATATATAACTTCATTTAATTAGAATTTAGAATATGTATAAGGTGCTTATCTACGACAACTCCATTTATTTATTTACTTATTTTTTAAATGAAGTACTTCTACATCTTTATTTTGCAAATCAAATAGCAAATTGTGATTCTGTTGCTGTTTAGTGAAGAATACTGAAGACCAAATGCAACTTTTGAATGAATAAGGTGTCCACAAGCAACCAGCCAGAGTAGCATTTATCAGGTATTGTCTGAGTGAAGGTTCATACTTTGAGTTAATGAAAAAATTTATAGAAAGTCCTCTATGTGAAGGGTTCCAAATGTAAAAGCATCCAGCTCCCATCATGAACACAAAAGTCCAATCTGTTCTCTCATGTTCTGTGATGGCTTTTAAAAAATTTTTGTTATTTCTAAAAAGACTGGCCATAAAAAGCAAGCTTTCCAAATGTGAACTGAGTGTAAGGAGACGTTATTACAACTATGGAACAGTGTAGGAAATCTGACCAAGAGGAATTTAATCTCCATTCTACAACCTACTAACCTCATTGGAGGGTCAAGTTTACAGGCCACAGAAGACATGTCGATGAAAACATAAACTATTCAATTGCTGATTACTTTAGCAGATAAAGTAGGAAAGAGGAAAAGAACAAAATCCTTGAGAAATGAAGCTTGAGAGTGACAGAAAGAAAAACAAAACAGATAAAGATCACAGTAACTGACATTAATAAAGACTGTTGAATGTAAGCAGTCCAGTAGAAGAAAACTGGAAATGTGGTACTAAAGGGACTAGGATTTCTTTATGGAGAGTCCCTGCATAAGCAACTTAATAGCTAATAGAGACACACATTTTCTGACAGAAAAATATCTACGTTTGTTCTTCTATAAGTGCTCAAAACCATTAGCTATATTACTGGAAGTCCTATCATGGAACAAAGAGTATGAAATCCTAAACTTATATTCTAGCCCATGGAGCTCAATTAAAAATAAATCCTGGATGACAGACAAAACTCTCAAAAATTTCCTAATGTCTTTATGTCATAAAATGGGTCAGAAAAGAATTATCAGCCACAGTAAAAAAATCATTCAAAATGTCTTCATTAAACAAAAGGTATCTCTGTTTGGAAATGAAACCTAATGCCAGATGCAAAAAAGAGACGGATGTAATTTCTTCCCTTCCCTGTTGGAGGAAGACTGTACATAACATATTATGTATGTCTGAATCAAGAAATTTAAACAGGGTTAATTCAGAGTATCAAATTTTCTTTTCAGTGAAATAAAATGAATAGACAATATAGTAATGATAATATAAAACAGAAATATCAAATAAATAGAATTTATAATGTACATATGACGGACACAATTTGTCACAATTTCATGAGCTGCACACCAAGCACACTATCAGTTTAAGTGGTATGCAGAAAGAGTTTAGGTTCTCAGACCCCACTGGCAACTTCTCAATTCTTGAGACACTTTCAACCAAATTTAAGGAACAGATAAAAGCAGAAATGATAATTAAGTTCATACAAGTTATCTGAAGGCTAGCAGATAGTGAGAGTGACTCAGATCAGTGGACTGAGGAAAAGAAATATAATTCATTACTAAAAGAATCTGAATGAGATAGCCAGCTAGTGAGGGCAGGCATAGAAAGTATTCTTCCCTGCTTTTTGGGACCAGGAAAGAAGACACAAGAACATATGGGGTTAATTTGGTGGGAAGCAAGGGATAGAGGACATGAACTCAAAGGTAAACTGAATAAATTTACCACTGTTTACCAAACAATGCAGTCTTCTGTGAAATAGTATAACTAGTGATCTCTGAGAACAGATTGCTTTTGCATCTCTGAGTTTACTTTGAAAAACAACTTTGCCTTCTATGCTATGAACCTCAAAGGAAGGTAGAGGATCTTAACCTTCATGTCTCAGTTGGAGATGCTGTGGTTGCTAATGTCTGCAGCTAGAGTAGCAGTCCGAACTCCTCTCTGCCTGGCTGCAGAGTATTTGTCTCTTCCCTTCTCTATAGGTGGTGAATTCATTTGTCTTATGGGTCAGACACCCATGGGGATTTTTTTTTACATTCCAAAGAAGTGTGGAGATGACATAAAAGGAGTACCACACCTACTATTGAGCAAATTCTGAACATTTTCTGTTGTTCCCTTAGTTTGGGATTGATTCAAAGTTCACAAAAAATGGTGGGGAAAGCTTCTTTGAACTATACTGTAGTTTGAAGCAGTCCAGTACACTTCTTAAAATCAGGTAAATCTTCTCTCCTGGATTGTTGAGAACAGCTTCCCCTTTTTCCTTATAAAAGTACCCATCATCATGAAAAACTTTCATTATTGATCAATGTCATTTTTATCTCAGAGTGTTCTAGTCATTTCCTACAGTTAGATTAAATGGCTTATTGGAAATCTGAGTTACAGTTATTTGAATAGTTTGAAAACAAAAGCATTTATTTATACATTGAAAATCCACTTGCTTAGTATAAACTATATATTAATATATTGTGTAATGAACTGTTGTATATAAAGAGATTCACCTAGGAAGCATGTATTAAAGGAAAGAAACCAAATTCCATAAGACTGAATTATTGTATATTTATCTCTTATTTATGGTCCGAGACTACCATCTTAACTCCTATAGCAAATCCACTTTAATTCTTGACTTTAAAGGTTATTCTTCTAGTGTGTTAACTGTCCATCTTGTAATGCTGTCTTTTACAGAAGAACATTTTTCATGTTCATTTTACAATGATTTGTAAGGATTATAGATCTGTTCTGACTTTGGTGCATTGTGTAGAATCATTGTAGAACAGTGTTACCAAAATGCTAAAGCAATCATGCTCTTAAATAGCAATCAGAATGAATAATTTGTTTTACTGTTTTACATTTTTTTATGCTGTGAGAAAAGTAATAGTCATGCTGTCAATTGCAAGTGGAATTTAAGCATGTGAAAACAGATCAGAAATAGCGTTAGCTTGCATCTCTGATTGTAAATAAAGTAAATAGAAAATTTGCATCAGGATGTTGCAATGTTGATGCTCACTTACACACATGACAACCTATTTTTAGTGTACATCTACAGTGCCTCTTTTACCTTTATCACATAACAGTTCTAAGACTGAAATATCTGCTGAGTGAGGAAAGTCCTTATTCACAGCAGTAAAAAAATCACAGCAGTAAAAGATCCCTATTTACTTTACAGTTGAAATATACTTGTATTTCAAATTACTTGCACAAAGTTTACAGAGTTTATTGAAAGTTAGAGGCAAAAGTAGAGGACAGCTGACTATGCTTAAACAGAATTATGCATATGTTGTCCTCCTGTTCCTTTTTTTGGGGAAAAAAAAAAGAAAATTAGTAGGAAAACTTGAACTATATTTTACCACAGCGCAAAACAACCATATCCAACATATATTTCTAAAGCTAACATGTTTATGGACTATGAGTTAATGAGTTTTCAGTGGTTTAATAGCCTTTCTATACAACTTCTGTAGCAAAGAAGTTTTGACAAAATAATATAAATGATAATTTATGAAATTGCAATGTCAATGTACCAAGGAAATAAACCAAAAATCATTCAAGAACTTATCAAGATGACAAGTCAGAACTTTTTTCTGCTCATAGAGAATCTATTTTCTGTAACTCCATGAAGAATTTGTGTGAGCTGTTCACTGCTGGATTTTTTGTAATACATAATGAGTTTTGTATTGTTGACTCTGTTGACTGTGCCCACAGCTTAATTAGAGATTTTTTTGTGCTGACTGAGTGGAAGAAAGTAGTATCTGGAATCACATATAGATCTAAAGCAGAAGTCTAATCTGTACTCATGTAGAGACCAGCTACAAAACCAGTGAAGTTTATGGTTAGTACACACTGGAGGTTTAGGGATGACACTTTCATAATGTAGTATGATGAGCTTACCAAATCAAAGCTGCATCAAAGAGATACCAGAAGCAATCTTAAACTTTTTCTATTCTACTTCAGCCTAGTAAGAAGATCTTGCTTAAATAAGCATCAGTGTACAACAGCCATCAACTTATCAGTTTGAAGAAAGTGAAAATGGTTTTAGTTTAGCATTTAGAAACTTTGCATTTCATCTTTATGCAGTCCTACTCAGTACTATGAATTAGAAGAAAACATGCAAGGCTCAGGTCCTCTGGCTTGCAGCACTTTTTTTGTGCCATTTAGAGAACTTAGAATGAGCAATGTTTCTTTTGGGCAATTCCACTTCCGTAAGATGAGGCAGAGAGAGAGAAGTAGACAGATATGATAGTTGGCAGATAAAAGTTGAATCATGTTTGATGCTAAAGATCTCAGGAAAAACTCATTGTATGCATACATTTAGTTACATCCACAGGGCAATATTTTGAAACTGTATGCCTGTATAATGAATGATTGGAGAGTTACCAATTAATGTGCATCCTTCTCCCTCCCAGTTCACGTAAAGTTAAACTAGTATAATACACAAAAACAAAGAACAAAAACTACTCATCTTCAAGGAGGAAACAATTTGCTTCATCTGCCTCATGCAACATCATCAGAATCTTTCCTTCAAGTCTGTAGATGTATAACTGGTGAAGGACTGCTTAAGCAGTCTGATTTTGTGAACAGCAGGAGCTCCAAACCTGTCTCCAGTTTTGCCTGACCAAATAGTCATGCACTGCCTGGAATATAGATGAACCTGCAGTGTATTATTTGTATCACTCCTAACTTTAGATTTCTGGATTTTCGGCAAACTTTAGATTTCCAGGCTTCAGTCAAACTTTACAAAAGCCTTCATGTTACATAAGGACAGTTTTTTGAAAAAGTACATGTGGTGGGTTTACCTTGGCTGGGTGCCCGGTGCCCACCCCTAGTCCCTCTATCACTCCCCCCGCCCCCCACCAAAACCTCCGTCAGCAAGGCAAGCGGGGAGAGAGTAAGATGGAAAAGGAAAACCCGTGGGTTATGATAAGAAGCAGTTTAATAAAACAGCAGAGAAAACAAGGTCGCGCGCGCGCATGAAGCAAAAGCAACAAAGCCGTTACTCTCTACTTCCCATCCGCAGGCGGTGTCGGGCCTGTCCAGGGAAGCAGGGCTCCAGAACGTGTACCGGTTGCTCGGAGGACAAATGTCTTCCCAGAATCCCCCCGTCCTCCTCCCTTTATAGTTGAGCTGACGTCATATGGTATGGAACATCCTATTGGTCAGCTCAGGTCAGCTGTCCGGGTTGTATCCCCTCCCAAATCTTACCCCCCCACACACACCCCGTACCTTTGGTGCTGTGTGGGAGTCATAACAAGGGTGTGTGTTATCAACACCTTCTGGCTTCCAGTCTGTATGGGGAAAATCAGCTCAGACAGACCCACTACAGTACAATAACCAAAGGATGCAATGTATGACCTGATTTTGTAGACAAAATGTCCATTTTGATTTCACTCTTTTTTTGTTGAAGCTACACTTGGTTAAGCACACAGAATATCTTAGAAAATGTCATAACTAAACATTCAGCAACTTAATATGAGGTTCAGATAAGAATGTATTGTTCTGCAGCTGCTTGTGAACAATCTATGTTACATGCAGCATGACTTTAATACTCCTTTTTGTCTTTTTGTCAATAAAAATTGAATACCAGGGAATTGTTAATGAAGAAGTTTATTCTCTCCAAAATGTATATAGATTTATACAAATAATTTCCATTTATTCAGATGACAGTCCTCATGATTTCCTAAGGAAAGGTGTATTCTACTGTGAAACACAATTTATCTGAGACCTCAAGATATTCTAGAAGTGGCTAAACACCAGGTTAGAGTTGCAGGTAAATAACTAAACAATTGACTAGGCCCTGGTCTGAAGTTTATCTAAGAAAACAGTATTAAAAGCTATTGTATATGATCTAAGAAGCTGCTGAACATGATAGATAACAGTGTGAGAAGTAGGAAAAAGTTGTAGACAACACCATGAGGGAAGACTGAATTTTACACGTGGTTAACAAGGAGGTATGTGATAAATGGCAGAACTTCACACATATTTGGAGGGGAGTACTAGGGATCTTTCGAGGCTACTGGTACCTAGGTAACCCTATCAGTTGCACCATTTGAAGCTGAGATTCCCTAGGTAAAGGTATCAGAAATTCTAAATTTGAGTATGGATATTATAAAACTGAGACCAATAGAGAAAAAACAATTGTGTTGGGTAGTTTATTTGGGATGAGGCTGGGGAAGAGACAGGGAGCCAAAAAAGCCTTTAAGAGGAAAGTTAAGAAATGGGAAAAGTGATAAGGTATGCAGAAGTTGCCAGAGTTGACCATGAATATAGAGTCATAGAACAGTTTGAGTTGGAAGGGACCTTTAAAAGTCACCTAGTCTAACCTTCTCTGCAATGAACTAGATCAGGTTGAGTATCTGCCAGGCATCCCTGTGCTTGATCGGGACATCTGGAAGAGAACAATAAACCATGTGTGCTGCTCTGATCCCACTCCTAGAGTCACCCTGCTTTTGTGGTCAGAAGTATGGGGCAGGGGACAGGCAAGGCAGGCAAAGGAACTTCCATACAGTCAAAGAGACAGATCAAACAGCCTGGTATTAACGGATCTATGCCCATTCCCAGCCTGGCAGCATCAGTAGTTACCCATTGCATCATAACATCCAGTGTAGATGCTTTCTGGGACTTTGGCACCAAGGCTTGAACACGAGTCAATGAGTAGGAATCTCAAGATTAGGGACTAGTAGGAGAGCTCTCAGCAGCCTGGAGTCCTCAGCAGAGGTATAGTATGTGCTCTGCCTTTCTCAAAAGCTGGGGTAGGAAGGGACTCATCACATGGGATGGATATAATTCTGTGACTTCCATGCAAGAGGTTAGCAGAGATGATGTACAATTTTTTTTTTCTTTACTTTTTTCTGAAAAAGCCAGGTGTCTGTACTAAGACAGTACAGTACGAAGATGCCTCTATGAACTTTGATTCTCCCTTAGAATTCTTCAGTAAGTACAACTTAAGAATTAACTGATAAGCAAAGCTTTCAAGAGGCTTGGTCCTAGTTACTTAAAAGTTACAGACTTCTGAATTCCTGTAGTAAAATTGAACTATGAAGGTGAAGTGTTAGACCTATAAGCACAAGAGACTGCCTTTCTCTTTGATTTCTCTGAATCAAACTAGTAGAATTCATTAAGGCCATAAAAAAGACCAATCACGGGACTGTCTTAATTTTTTTACCTACCCTCTATTACTTTGAAGATGTGAGTGAAACAAAAAAACAGAAAATAGTCCTCTAACTTGCAAACAACTTGGTCTTAGCAGAGTCAAATGCTATAATTATGTAGACATTCCGGAAAACATGCCTGAATTTAAAATGCCACAAAAGTAAGGAAAGTTGGACTGAGTTTCATGGACTATTTCAATGTCAAACATTTCTTATTCTGTTTATATGATGATATTCTATTTTTAGCAAAACAACATATTCAATGCTATACAATTATTGCAGCAGTTTCAAGATGTCAGAATTTAAGTATTCCAAAAATTTAGAGTATTGAGATAATTTATATTCTTCCTAACTGGCACATAATAAACCTCATGCTATTACTGAGTAAATCTAAAATGTTTTTCTAATAGTCTTCATAGTCTTTTCTGACATTCACAAGTACTGTAATTTGGAAGAGCCATCTGTTTACCTAATATGCCAAGTGTAAATTATTGTTGATTGTTCCTTGGGACCATTCTATTTCCATCACATTTGTATAATACCATGACATTTTTTGTTTTGACATCTTTCTGACAGTCTTTTCTATTTTCTTTTTAAAAATCAGATATTTTCTACTGCACATAAGAACACTAGGTAGTTTGCTTTGCCATTTTCAGTTTTCAGTTATGTATAAAGAGGAATCATAGAATCGTCAGGG
>VYZX01015899.1:33748-44138 GCA_013401335.1 Brachypteracias leptosomus | reverse complement strand
CACTTCCCTGCCTGTGACTATCAGTATGGGCTGTAGTAGGCAGAGTTAATGTGATGTTAAATACAGCCCCCCCATATACTTTCTTCCCACCCCAGTACATTGGTAAATTATCACTTATTCTGTGCCTTCTTAGCCCCCTTCTAATATGAGGCAGAGGTTTACTCATGTCCTCAAGAGGAAAGGGAAAATTGAAAAGGCACTGCTAGTTATTATTATTAGGGTAGTAAGTAATAATTTGAAAAATGCTGTTAAGTTACTCTTCTTCAGTTTTAAAATTAGCCATTGCTATTTCCTGGGAACAAAAGAAAATTAATCTTAACAAGTTTTGACTCCAGCTTCTGTATTTTCCTGTTTCTTAGTGGTCACAGAAATGAAGGAGAGTTCACCATGCTGGCAGCACAAAGCTGCGACTGGGGACACAGCTGTGAAACTGCAGGGAAGCCTCATTTGGTTTCCATTTGAAGCTTGGTTAGCTGGTTTCTCACACACACAGCTCTCATTTTCCCCAGAAAGCCCACTACGCAGAGAACAAATGAGGAATTCTGCCTCCTCACATAGTCATAGATTCCCAAAGCCTGGCTTGTAACAGAAGCGGATTTACACAAGAGGTCACATGTGTTGGGCACATCTAAAAGAGTCCAGAACCCCATCCATTAACATTGCCTGGTACAGGGCACAATTTCAATCACATAATTGCCAAGTGGCTGTGCCACTCTGCAACTCCCACATGAACATTGCAGCTGCCTCCAGCCCTAGTGTGCCTCACCAGCTGAGACACACTGAAGATCTGAGGTTTTAAGAGGACTTGAATTAATAAGGCAACTGTCTGTCTTTCTGAGAAAGAAAAGATACTGCAGTACATTTTGGCAATAGCTCTGTGAGGTATTCAGCACTTTAAATTTATGTTAAAGTCAATGGGAATTGAGCATAACAGGAGAGAACAGAGACTTTTACTGCAGCAGTGGTTCATACTGTACGTATGGGCATGGTACGGATTCCTGTGGGTGTATAGACTCCTGACACTCCACACACTGCCTCCTCTCTGGTTGCCACCTGGTCTTTCTCAGGCTTTTGGAAGACCTAGGATCCTTCCCTTCAATGCCAATTAAAATCTAATTAACTGAGAATAATTTCATGCCTGCTTTAAACACTTCACCTGAAGACACTGGATCAGACACAAATATTTTATGGGTTTTGACAGAATAGCACTGTCATATCACTGTCAACATCACTTTATACTACGTCTAGTTGCCAGAAAAGCTCTTCTCACAGCCTCCTTCTCCACCTAACAACTCCCCTCAAAATCAGAGTTTATTCTGTCAAGGACTTGCCCACATCTGTTCTCCTTTTCCTAAATCAGTTTGTTTTCAAATTAAAAGCGTGCTTTCCTCGCTGTCTTCTAGCAGGTGCTGCTTTCGTGCATGCCGTTTCAGCCAGGACATAGTGAGAAGACAGCACCCTTGCCACTCTTCTGAACACCCTTCTCCAGTGGAGAGACACAGGCATTCATGTATCTTCTGCTCAGCCTCTCTGCAGTATTTGATACTACATATCACTTCTATTCCTGCCTGCAACCAGCTATGGGAAAGAGAAGTAATCCTCAAAGAGAATAGAAAACGAGTCCTTCTTTTCCAAAGTTTTTGCCCACAGCATGCTGCGAGACTCAGTCTCTCCTTGATTCATTTTCCTCTCCCTCACTGTTTAACTGTTAAACATAATCAGTGGGAAAACAGATAAGTCAACATGAGGCCATCAAACTGAACTGTCTGCAGAAGTTTGCATCCTAACCACAACAACAAAAAGTGTTACTTCTAATTTTCTCCACGCTTGTTCCAAATACATGTTTGGATAGAGAGCAGCTGGCTGTAGCCAAATCCTGGCAAGACAGAGCCATAGTGGCTGGAAGAAGGAAGCACTTCAAAGAACTTGCACCCTCCTCAGTGTACTACTATAAGCATCAGCTGTCAGATTATGAAACTGGTCAGCAGCATCACAGCTCTCTCAAAATCCTCATCTTCCATCTGCACATGACTAGAAGATTGTATCCCCATCCCACTAGAACTGGCCACTGTGATTCACATAACCTCAGAACTCAATGACTGCAGCTAACACCACATAAACAAAGAACATTTCAACTACCACAACGTGCAGCAGCCTGTCTGCTTGGTTCAACATGACCCTCCAAATATCTCATACCAAGGCTCTGCATGCTACACCTTTCCTTATAGTTTACAATCCTTGATAATTCTACTTTTCAAATTCTAGCCTGAATATTCACAGATATTCAGATGTGAGACTAAACTGAGCTCCTTGAAAGCATCCATCAATGCTTTTTAAATTCAGTGACAGACATGTTCATCACTATTAGATGTTGCAAGAAGTCTGAACACAGGCCATTCACTGGAGCTGCTTTTAGACAATGGAGCTCACTGCATCAACAGATTAAATGATGATACATCTTGCTTACATACAGATATGAACAGGTAATCAAAACACTGTGGAAGTTAATCACACCATTCTTTCTACAGGTTGGGGATCAGGGACACAAAGAGAACTATTTTTGGTTTTAAATATTGTAGAGAGCGCTCAGGCCCAGGTACTTCAAGGCACTTAAGGAAGTTAAGCTTCTTTAGGAAAGGGAATTTAAATAATGCCAAGGCGCATGCTAACATAGTTTAGAAACCATTACTTTAGCCACTACAGATTAGAAAGAACTGTTCCTGAATGCAGGATTTCACGGAATTCTATTCTGGGGTAACATTAATGCGATGAAAATACCCAAAACCACACGAAGAACTGGGCCTTAGATACCATGCTGATGAGGAGTATCAGGTGCCTAGATAAACACTTTATTTTTTTTCCTCCTCAGGCTACATTTTGGAATGGTGAAATAATGAGCTTAACAAACTCTAATTAGTTCTTATAGCTAAAAATAATCTTTGGTAAAGCATTTCATACTTTAATAATTTTCCAGTAGTACTAGGCAGGCTTTACATTGCAGTTACTTAATCCATCATAAATAATTGTTGAATGTGATTAAGAGATATTAAAAGCATGTTACAAAAATGTAAATATGCTACATTTTTTTTTTTTCCAGAGGCAGGTAACATCTGTTTTTCCTGTGTTACAGTGTTTAAGTTGGGGACCTGCTCTTTGTGGCTCTGGAGCACCACACACTTAAACCTATTGAGCAACACTGTTGAGAATAGTAACAATACAAATATGCCTGTAAAAATGCTTCAAATGTTAAGTAATCTGCTAATCTACTAAATGATACACTGCTAATTAACCACTATCTAATATATAATCTCTTTTGAAAATATTCTAAATTCACACTTAATTCAAACTAAATGCCCAGTTTATGGAAGCACAAGCTCGAAAGATACCAGGATAATATTGTAAGAAAGAATCATGTAATTCTATTAGCTTCCATCAGCATTATGGTCTCCTTCTGAAACCTGTTATTTGTGCCTACATCTGTGTAAGGACTATTCTTACTTATATTTCCAAGTATTGTGTTAAAATTGTCCCCACTGGGAAGGCATGACAGGTATCTGCTCCCTTTAAGGAGAAGGCCCTTGGTTTGAGCTCTGATTTCTTCTTGCCCACTACTGTTTGATGTAGATCACAATTATTATAACACAGATTATGCTTCTCAGAGATATAATGTTCATTCACTGTAACTGCATTTTAAAATGTTTTAATCATAACTAAAGACCAGCCCAAAACAGATTCTGAAATGTTACCTTCAGTAAATGTCAAAGAACTGACTAAATGACATAACCTATTCCTAGCTCTATCTCCTCCAGAGCCCCAGTCTTCTTAGGACCCTTGTCTTTTTCTACCCAAGTTGTTGACTCTTGTCATGATATATTCCAGGCTCAGAGGCTAAAAAAGATTTAGTTTACACCTCTGAAACATTTAAAACAGAGAGTGAATGGAGTCAAGATACCACTCACACAAACACAGAACCAGAATCTACAGTAATTGGATAAACGATGAGACCCCTGGCAAATCTGATAATAAGGAAGTTTAATTTTAACTTCCATTGCTGTTACTGAATTACTGAGTAAATTCCATAAGAAATAGAAGAAAAAGCTATTTTGTTATCAAAATAGTGTGCGGTAAGATAGAGGGATTGCAAATAAAGTGAGGTTTTGTGTTTTATATAACCACTGCCTCCAGCACAATGCTAAACCTCACTGAGCAAGTAAATTTATTGACAAAACAGATTATAAACTGAAAGGGCACTTAAACTATTCCTCCTTTAAGCTACTATTTTTGTGTCCCAAATTGGTTGGTACATTGAACAACGAAGAACTGAGACTCAGCTCATCACTCCTTGGCATGATAATAAGGGAGAAGTGAGGTTTGTTTATTGATGGCCTGAACATTCCCCTATTAAAAGAAATGCCAGCTCACAGGGAGGAAAATCAGACCCTCGTTATCAGGAGGAGGGAAAAGGAAAAACAGACTCCTCCTTTTCTCTCTCCTTAAAATAATGTTTCCTCCTTTTTTCCCACACTGACAGATAACGATTTCCAACTGGAAAGCAATAATTCATTTTTAAACAATATTTGGTATTTTCCCATTAAATAAACTTTATCTGAAGAGATAATTAGACTCCTTTTTCTCCCCCACTTATTTTTTTCCAACTTTTTATCTTCTCAGTGGCAGAAAACAAGACAAAGGTGATACGGTATTACCCTCTTTGCAGAAATAAATGGAGTAAATTATTTTTTATATCTTTGCCAGCTGGGAATGGCACAAGCTCTGTAAGAAAGACTTTCTGTTTTGGATCTATCCATATTCAGAACTGTCACCATGCAGATATCTGACAACTAAATAGCTGGATCACATCCACAAAACTACTGGCATAAAATGGGGAAAACCAAACCAAACCAACTCCCCATAACCACCTCAGAAACAGATCTCCTGTTCCCTGCAGCTAACCACACCTCTTCTACACAGCTTGGGCAAAGCAGGTGGTTCCACAGTGGCAACCAGATACGCTCCTGAAAGTGACTCAAAAGCAGAGGCTGGCTCCATAAGTCACAATTTAATTAATGATAAACCCTGAAATGTTCTAGTACAGACGTACAAACAAAGGAATAAGGCTTTTCGAAGCACTGTGGAGCTTTCATTTAATTTAGAAAGACATGGGGTCAGTTTGCCACAGGTCTTATCAGCACAGCTGTACTGAAGTCAGCTTGGAATAAAGCTTTGATTCATACACCTGGTTTGGGGACACCTAAGTGAAAAAGACAAAAAACCCTGATCAAATAATAACTCAAAAGACATTCAGATAATTAAAAGTTTTAACTTTTTTAAAAAAAGAATAATTAAAAATTATCTAAAAAGTTATGCCAGTAATCCTTTAAGAGGCTGGTTTCTGAGCAGAAATTTCAGGGGGAAAGAGATAGGGATCTGCAATGTCCTTAAAAGATCAAGTATACCAAGCTTGGATTCCGGCAGGTTCCTTTTGTTTATTTACCTCACATTTTTCCACTGCTGGTTGCTGCCCACACTCGGAGCTGTTCCCTGCCACAATTCCAGCCCGCAGGCTCTCACTGTCGCCTGTTCCCTCTTCCATGGAGTAGGTCTTGGAGTGATTGCCACGATGGTGTGAGGGGCTGCGACTCTGTGCCAGGCTGAGCTGCTTGCGAAGCACGCGGTTCTCCTCCTCCACCTCCCGCATCCGGACTTCCAAGCTCTCACGCTCCCGCTGGCTCGATGCTGTGTACCGAGGGCTGTGGGGCTGGGATTCCAGTGGAGACAGCGACACTGGCTTCCCATCTGCAACAGAAGGAACCAAAACTCTTCTGTCAGAATATACCTGAAGTTGCATTTAACGTCACCATCGGGAGGCAGGGATGTGCTTCAAATACACCCATATTTTACGCAGACTTGGCACTTCAAGGGAATGCTTAAGTGCATGGTAAACTTGGACAAATGCTGGAGTTCTATGAGCTATACAGGTCCTACTAATTTTAAAACCATGTTAAAAGATAAGCATGTGTTTCTTTTGTTCTGGATAGGGCTGCCTGCCAGTCTCTAGTCTGGGAAGACAGTCAAGAACAGAAGAACTTAATCTGAAGACAATTAATATATAGTTAAACATATTTTAGAAATGTATGCAAGACAAAATAGTTTTTCTATTCCCCATTTCCTCCAGAGTCAAGCTACAGCATTTTGTTTACTATTTTGTGCCAAACAGTAGCCCCAGCTGATTCACATGTGAGGAGCAGGTGTTTTTTATTCGGCAACACAGTATTATGTGCTTGCTGAGAAAGAAGAGATTCAGAAAGACAGAAACTTTCAATACACATGTGGGTCAAATTCTCTAAAGTATTTTGTCTAAAAAGACAAGTGAATTTTGAAAAGAACAAAGTGGTTCAATTCAACAACTTTAACTGAAAAGTTATATTTCAGAAATATGAAACACTTCATTTTCGCATTTAAAAATGTTATCTTCTTTGTTCAAAACAGCATTAAAAAATGAGCTAAAGTACAAAGAAGAAAAATTAACCTGGAACCAAGGTCCATAAACAAAGACAACAATTGCTACACATTCTATCATCACTTCCCAGTACATTATTGCTACTAAATTTTAAGGGAGCAAAGAGGGATATAGTTGATGTGTATTCAAAGAAGACATATTTTCATGTAACCTTAACAAGGCTATATAAACACACACAGAGTACAAATGCTTGGAAGGTGGTAAAAACCCCTCAAACTAAATTACTTTTCAAAAATGTTCAATTGAAATCAAATGGAAACAAAGCAAAAAGACAGAATTATCCACAGTGTCATAATTAGCAAGAAGATACATGAGTACCTTATACTAAGGTATTTCTCTGAAATAATTTTCCATCTGCATGTATTAAAAAAAAAGGTTGCTTTTTAATAATCTTTCCAATGCAGAGATTCCCTTTGGTTTCATCAAACAAATACCAGCTTCAGTGGTTTAGAAAATGGAAATCATGCAATTATTGTTTAGCAGTTCTCCTTAACAAGTATATTTCTCGTCCTCTGACTCAAAACTATCTCCCTGCTATAAAGACCTGCTCGTTGCTTGTTCTCTTTCATTGTTCCATATTTACATGAATGGTGAGCAGCCCTCTAAACGGAGTTCATGAAAAACCAGGTATAGAAATCAAAACCTCAATTCTAATTTCCATTACTGAGTTATACAGCTGTACACACTTCCTGTTACCTACAAAAATAGCTATCCTTATTTTAATACACCATTTGGATAGAATATCTTGGATGGAATATCTTGCATTTGCTTGCAGATTTTTTCCTGAAAAAAATTTCTAATTTATTATTTTTACCATTAGCCAAGCTTATGGATAAGTCTGAGCTTGAAAAACGTCTCAAGACAGATTCTGAAGTTTGGCCATTTTGGAAGCTGAACACTCAAGCAAATAGTTATTAATAATTAAATGACAGATTTGCAAAGCCTGAAAATCATGGGTGCAGCAATAGCTAAATGTCAACATTAAGAGCCATGCTACAATTAGAAGTACAATAAAATACTGAGTTATCTTTCTTCATCCAGCTTGGAAGGCATAGAACTGAAGTTGTGTTATTTCTTAGCTGCTGATACCCAAGCTAGGAAGACTAAAGTTGATTTGGATGTGATTATATTGCATTCCTACTACTGGACAGCAGGAGTGTATTGTGTAGACACTCGCAGATGAAAAGAAAAACAGCACCTCTGCTCACCCACACAACAACCAACCTGTGTTATTGTCAGGCATACAATTACAATGCAAATCTAGCCAAAGAATTCACCGGCAATTTTAACTCCCTACTTCGTGAATATCCAGTATGACACAGATGTTACTTATCTCTTCCTATTATTGTCACTGGATTCTGCTGCCTTCTCAAAAAATTGCCAGAAAAAGTAGCAAGATATGGAAGTAAATCTCAGAACAACATTCATCAAAATTTCAAAATATGGAAAAAATCTAGACATTTCTTTAACTATTCTAGGGACAGGAATCAATAGGTCATAAATATTGCTTTGCTAAAATTAAAAATTAACAAAAAAGATACCATTTTGTCCATCTGAACAATTGTAGCTATATTCATGAGAACAGTTGAACTATTTCTATACAATTGTTAGAAGAAACAGCATAGTCTGAGAAAGGGACTGAAAGAAAATATCACCTCACTGCCTCAGACTGGATGTTGCAGCAATTAATGAGAGCAGCTCGATGTTTATGCAGCCTTAGCTTTAAATGCCAGTAAACTCCACTACTGTCTCCTCAGTAGTACATACACCTACTGGTATATAAAAGACAGTAAGGAAATCATGTCAGGAATTATACAACCAGCTAGATTCTTGATCTGAAATATGTAATTATTTGAAATGTATTGATTCATTATAAAAATTATCCATGTTTTGTTACAAAGTGCTAAGTCCAAGACATCTTCTGGGATGATCTCCTCAGGATTTGTACAGCTGGACAAGTCATGCTTTGTTACTAACGTTGCTGATTATTCTCTGGTGTATCTTGATGGTTTTGGTATATTCGTAACACCACAACTCCCTGCTGCAAATGATAATGTGACAATCTAAAACTGTGACAAACTGAGTTTGACCTTAAGACTGAGTAATCAAATAATTTTTGTCCTAAATGTTGAAATGGTCTAGCTCATAATTTCTGCACATCTGAGGTTGGCAAGGCTGGTGGTCTTATTACCAGACTAGACATGTAAAGATATTTTTACTTCAGTGAACATACAGACGTGGCAAAATGCCTCTTGGGAGCTACTGTCTAGTAGATAAACACCAACTCATGCTACCCTGACCTGCTTCCTATCAATTTCCAAGGCAATGCAAAGACTGTGTGTTTCACCTCAACTTTGAGGAAGGAGTAAGTAGACTAATGTAAAGGACCACTAGTATTTGATTGACTGTGTGTGCTGCTTGGTAAAAGAAACTGCACTGCACTTGAGATTTATAGTTTTAAGTAACTAGCAGAGTGCTCTGAGACGATGCCTAGGCACTTTTTATCTAATCTAAATCAAAATATCACATAACGAGGTCTTTGTGACTTTGTGACAAAAGATCTCCCAGGGAACACTGCAAGGAACATTGCTGTGCTCTGAAGCGGGTAGTACACTTCTGAATGGTGCAATAAAAAATAATAAAGCTATTATTTTTTATTCTTCATTTGGGGTTATTGCTCTATTTTTGGGCTTTGGCAGTCTCAGATTTAATATTTATTTTTCTTTCTGTGTCAAGCCTTTTACTTCAGATGTTCCATGCTAAAACAACTGTACCAAAGAAATAAAAATTACTACAAAATTCCACTGTCCACTAAACAAAACCCTAACACAAACCTGACTAATTATTTCATGGTTGACAGCAGTCAATGACTTATAATCACAGTAGGTCCAACAATTCAGAAAACTTGACAATATACAAGTTATGAATTCTATGGATTATTGAATGCTTTGGCATATGTAGTCACCTGTATTCAAGCAAAAGATTTCATTAAAATTTACTTAAGCAGAGCACCTTAAGACACTGGAAGAAATAAAACCTATAGAAAGCAATCCAGCATAGGTTATTTGAAAGGATAGGACTGAAGCAGTAGAATTTTCTTACATACACAACCTAAAGGATAAGCAAGTTCTTAGTTTTGTAATATGATATCAGACTAGGAGAGGTGATAGTCTTGAAAAGGATCTACCAGCATTGGAAGCTTTCTGGGGAAAGGGCCACAGAGAAAACAATGTTTAACTGAATGGCTGGATAAGGGAGAAAGAAAAAGAGTGTAGGAAACAAAAATTCACCCTGATTCAGAGGAGAAGGTAAGTGCAGAAGCAGGGAGCCCGAATTTCTCAGACAACCCTGATCTGAACTCAAATGCTTAAAATTTTCTTAGGAACTCAGGCAGGCAAATTTATGTAGCATGCTGAGGGATTTTTTTTTTCCTTAATTTTTTACATTTCTTAAAAAACCAAACTACTTGTTTTATGGCATCTTTATAAGGTCTAGAGGTTTCTATGTGGTTTAGCTATTATTCATCCCCTGACTAATAGCGTGTAATGGCTTTATAATGAATTAACTGATGACAGTGAACTCTAGGCTGCCTCTGAGATAAGAAGAAGTTATGCTGCTCACAGATAATGTTTCAGTCTGTCTGACTGCAGATACAAGAAAACAACACTCCTCTATTTCACATTTGTTCACATTTGAAAATTCACATTATCATCGCACCCTTTGAGGAATAGCAATGTAACAATTTTAACCAAAGCCAACATTCTGCAGAAAGAACTGGGACAGCAGACAACTACCCTCATGAATTTCCCCCTGTTAAGGCCATGGGAAAAATCATTTGAAGTTCATTCCACAATTATTTTTTTCCCCATA
>VYZX01015899.1:3372-14446 GCA_013401335.1 Brachypteracias leptosomus | reverse complement strand
GAATAATAAGACAGAAAGGCACCCTTAATTATTGTTTTCATTTAGGGGATGAAGAAGATAAGTATTATTTAATTAAAAAATCAACCCCATATTGATACTTTCCAAAGAAATTCTGTTCTCTGGATTTTTTTGTATGTCTTTCTAACCTTCTGACAAAAAACAAGGTCTTAAATATCACTTAGATGATTTAGAAGCACATTCCATTAAAAGAAATAGTCACTAAGGAGCCTGAGAGGCTTGAGAGGAGCAGATTTCCAAAGAAAGCAGGTGTCTATAATGCAGGTAAGTGCACCTTTAGGCATCTATCCTTACTCAAATTGCTAAAATTACTTTAAAAAGAAAGTCTTAACTGACTAACTTTGCTCTTATATATGAAACTTAATATTCTTTTGAAAAACCATTCTGACAGCCAGGTACCTGCCAATGCTCTGTGAGCAGACAAGCCTTAGGAAATGCAAGAGGTGTTTAAATGAGAAGAAAACCCACGAGCCTGGAACATGCTCTGTATGTCACGGATGCTACTAAAGGGTTTGACCATGCCCAGTTCTAATTTCTGTGCTGTAGTGCAGCAATTTGGCTTTGAAGATGTGGTTAACTTCTGCTTTACATTTATTATATTGACAATGAAAATGCTGTTAAAATTGAAATTTGAACTCTCTTTCCTATTTTAATAAATGAGGGTAGTGCCTTGTCCTACATAGTGATGATTGGCTTTGTGCAAGTAACAGAACAAAGCATTTCAGTCAGCTCTTAAGTACAAGTTTTGATAAATGTAGCCTAGTTTTAGGCTGCTTAGTTCATTGCAGTGACTTTGAGGCCGCCCAAACTCAGAAATTTCAGAATCAGAAGAGAACTTCTTGTGCTACTGATTCAAAGCCACCATACATCAGTTAAGCCAAATTTGAGAGAATACCAAGCAGCCTCGCAAAACTGTATACATCAAGCATCTCTATGTGGATGAGTAATGTGAATACGGGATACTAACAATAAGATTTTTGGAAGAACAGCTCATTAATTTCTTCTAAAGTAAGATTATATTAATTAAATTAAAATATTCCTCATTTGCTTCAGCAGCTCCAAATATATAGGAGGTCCTAAGAGTACCTTTGTCCCAGCAGGGATCAGGAAAATAAAAAAATTAAAAAACAACAAACAATGAAACAACAATCTCTAATGATTTTATATTATTATATTAAAAGCCTTGTTACTTTGGTAATAAACTACCAACAAAATTGTTGTTCAGGGAGTTTTTCAGGCTTTCAGGCAGTATACCTAAGCTTCCAAGGAGACTTCTTGAGCCATGAAATGGAGTATGAAAATGTTTAATCCCTGACTGAACTCTTATCCTTGCGGAAGCACTGTGAGTACATACAATTACACCAGAAAAAACTCATGTTCACCAGCAGTACATTTCATTGTTGGGAAGCAGCTTATTATCTCAGTACAGAGGGTTTTTTCCTGGTACAGTTGCCTCCATGCTAGAAATGCTCTACCAGTATAACATACAAATAGTAGTATACTGATGAAGTGCTCTTAGAAAAGACGCTGCTTAGGCCACCACAGTATTTTGCAATTCCTGTACAACTGTATAAGTAATATTTTTTAATTGCCAGCAGTTTAACATCTATATACAATTTGGGAGTTGGAGTGGGATTTTTAGAATGGCAGTCATTAGTTCTAAGAACAAATAGGCTGCACTTGTCTTTCTAAATCTCTTGGATACTTTTGAATCTGTCATCTAGGCATACTTCCCTAGCTCCTAATTCACTTAAGTACAATTGAAAAACATATTCCTAGCTAAAGCAGTCTCCAAGACTCTCAAAATGGGATGGCCAACATTAAACTTTAAAGTTAATATTTAAATTCTGACATGAATTTTATAAATACTCAAAATTGTTTAGTTTTCTAAACATTTCACAACATAATAAATTTACTTCTGATATTAACAGCATTTAGTCCAAGCACTTACAATAATTACTGGATACCCAAAATTATGAATTTGCTTTTCTCTTCAAATCAGTAATTTTGAAAAATATTTCTTGAGGTTTTAAAAAATTTTTTCAAGCTTTCTTTTGGAAATCTGAAGACTACAATATCTTACTGCAATTAAAAAGCACACAATCCTATAAATCCTATCAATTAACAAAGGTATTTTCTTTCAAAAAAATGGGTATACACTGATAATCTGTCTGGCTTCAGGCAGTTGCATGAATGGTAGGGAGGAAGATCTTTCTTGACAGAAAAATAGCGCGGCTTTCCGGCATTTCTTGTTATTACTTAAATGAACCTATTTTATAAACAAAACTATGAACTGTATGGAGATATCAGATTCTGTAAAGCTCTGGTTAGCATTAAACCAGTATAAACTGGACATCTTCTATACAGTCTTTCTTTTAATGTTTTTTCTCAAGAAGTTCTGTGAAGACCAGCAGGTCAAAATATGATAACTCTGCTTATTCTATAGAAGAAATGCTGGAAGAGGGACTATATTAAGCACATGCTATTTTGCAGCAAAAATTGTATTTAAAGTTATCACAGACGTCATATACTTTTACTCAGATATTGCAATCTAATACTGTTTTGATGATGGGGGCAGCTGCCAAAACAAATATTTGTACTAGTAATTGCACAAAAAAATACATCAAAAAGTGCAGGTCCAAAATTTTCTCAGTTGCAATCCACTTTAAGTTCTTTTAGCAGCTATAGTAAATAAGGAAAATCTGTCTTCAACATCATTAAAAAACCCAACCAAACTCTTCTCACTTTTGCATGTTCATGGTGATGGGCTGTAGAGGGGGATACATAATATTTTGGCTCTCAGCTGTAATTGTGAAACTTATTACTTATAAAATCAGAGTACAAGGAGTCTCTCTCTTGTAATGAATCAGCTAGAAGTACAATACTCCATCTCTTTAGTTAAATGAATTTCATGGCACAATTGGACAAAGCCATCTGCTGCCAATTGTCTTGGCAACCAAGAGCATTGCTGCTGGCAGCTGCCAACAAGGAGCACACTGTCATACAGCTGTTACAGTTGCTATAAAACAGACAGCTAGCTTCATCGCTCCTCTCCATTGCTCCTTCCTCCCAAATCCCTCAAGGCTAGATCATGGCTGAAGTATCACCGGCGTGTTAGAGGAGAAAGGGAGAGGCCACATAGAGGCAGGAGATCTCATCCAGAACTCTGGCTATACTGGCAAGCATGTAGCACCTCTCTCCTAGCTTTGTCCATCCCTCCTGGCCACTGTGAAGGCAGAGAAAAACAACGATACTTATAATTTGTTGATGTGCTAAAAAGGCTACTGGTAATCGTAGGCTATTTCAGATTGCCACCTATAGTCTGCTGAATTTAGGTAGTGCATATTCCTCCTCTTAGCAGCTATACAGGAAACCAGGGTCATGCTGCCCAGACAGAAGATGATCTGAGCTGTTCCTGTCTCTCTGTAACAAAGGTGGTGTAATTTAGGCACCCAGGCAACTAATGTGAATTAGCTCATGTTTTTAGTGAGGATTTTGATCAGTACGTTTTGAAGCATGCTGAGAAAACCCTTGAAAGCTGCTTCAGTAACAAATCCATGAAATTTTAATTTGTGGCATCGTCAAGAGTATCCAGTCCATGTGTCAACCACTGACAATCATTTAGGAGAACCAGACTATAATGAACCTTTGTAACAGGAAACGATGGCAAAGCACCTAGACATTATAAGCACTGACAAGAAACTCATATTGTGAGTTTCAAAATACTTGGCAGTGTTCTCCAGTCTCTCACAACTGCCATAACGGAGTTACGTAGCATCTCAGGCTCTAAATGAGTGCAAAAATACACTTAGCCCTGCTAAATGTAGAGAAAGACTGAGAAGTAGTTCCCTAAAGTTTTTAAAATAAAAGAGTAAATAAATCTTCCCCCATAGCACCCATTAAGATTTTCTGAAAGGAGTCCTAAACCACTGATACCAATGGTAAATCTTCTGATTTCCTGATACAGTCTCTTTTGGATTTTGTTAAATCACAAAAATAGATATGAAATAAACAAAAGCAACATGCAGTCACAGCTGGTTCTTAAATCACCACATTTACTAAATATAGGCACAGAGGCCAAACTAAATTCCCTATATTTTGCTACTCTAGTGTGTTCTTAGAGGTTTCACAACACAATAAGCATCAGCAGAAAGGTCGCAAAAGACGTAAGGAAAAACCAATTTGTTCTCAGACCATACATGTTTTAAAAAGGAGAAATAATTCCTTACTGGTTAGGTTGATTTGATGGATTAGAAGAAAATGGAACTCAATTCAGTGTATTTATAAACTGGCACACTAAATGTGTCAGAAATGAACACAACAATATGTGGACCTGACAGTTAACAGAGAATAAATCAATCAAGTGGACACTGATTATTTTATAATACACACACTCTGAGCAACAAAGGGATGAATGGTGGGTTAAGGAGAGAATAAAATCCATGACATTTTAATACAAACTACTATGGCTAGAGCCAACAACTACTTTGCATATCTAATAGTAGGGACACCAGCACTAGATGATGTACAGGCCATAAAGACTCTTTGACAGCATTAAGTGAATTAACTTCATTCTCAGCTAGTATTAACTAGACTAACCCAGCCAGAAAGAACCCTTGATTTCCTCTGCTGCTCAAGATGAGGAGTTCAGGAAGCTAAGCCAAACCAGTAAACCAGCAAGAAGCATACCCTAGCTGCCCTGAGATAGAAAATGTGCTTTGAGAAGCAGGGGTAGAGGGAAGGAGGCAAGGCTGCTGTCTTTCAAGAAAAAGTACTGTGCCTTTCAAAGTTACTGGGAGGACAGTGTGTATCTTTGCATCTTGCAGCACAAACAGAGCTTGCTGATCACCACACAGTCTTTAATCCCATGGGATCTTCCCTCTTTCCAGCCACACATGACATGACGTGTAGAGCTCTCTTGCTATAATGCGGCACCCCTTCCCTCACCATGACATGGACCAATGACTTGGGCTCTTTGCCTCAAAGTTTCGGATCTAAGGGTGACCGTCAGAGCTACTTAAATTAGTTATCCTGGGAATGCACGCTGCTTAAGACACATTTACCCAGTTCCAGACAAAACACTAGCATCTCAACTTGCATGTGCACCAGAATTTCAAGAATCTTCAATGTTAGGCCATTCTGCTCCACTTAGGGCTAACNAAGGTTTGGGGTGGGGGGGGGAGTGATAGAGGGACTAGGGGCGGGCACTGGGCACCCAGCCAGGGTAAACCCACCACAGGGGCTCTGTCAGATCAGAAGTCGGGTGATTCTGAAAACATACCAGCTTCCAGTTTGCATAACGTGTTCATTTTCTTTTCTTGGTTTACTTTTTCTAAGATGCCAGCCATTGAGCCCAGTCAAAACTTATATGCATGTTAACCACATGAAGAAGAATTTACAGCAGGCAACAGGGTTACCTAGATGCTTGAATTTATGTAAGCACTTAAGTTTATGCAGAATCAGGGCCCTGTATTTTAGAACACAGCTTAATTCATTCTATACCTTACATATTCAGTTGGAAAACAGCTGTGAGTGAGTGCACTCTTGGGGTTCTGAATTTAAAGTCCAGAAATTCAAAGTCATACATGGTTCCCACAGCATCAATTACTCTCTCCACTGGCACATATGTAGTGTCTTGTATTGCTGTTTATGCTACAAAATTTATGCCCTGAAGTGTATGTAAAACATTACCAACTTATGTTTCCCACAGCTGATGTAACTCTAAAGTTCTTGGCTTCTGTGCATTTAAATTAACAGTCATAACAATACACTAAAGCCTTTTCTTGCACTGAAATTCAATTCTAGAATTTTTTTTACAGTATATAACAACAACACTCATATTGATCTCCTGCTGAAATAGCTCTCCTTCTCAGTACGTTCTGAAATAACAGTGGCAGTCATTTACTGTTGCTTCTGCACAACATACCTAACATTTGCTCAAATGTGTGTCTTTTTTTCCAATGTCATGGTCACTTGCCCTTGTGAAAGGTCATATTCATGGCACGTGTGAAGTTTTCCAGTTAAGCCTTTTTGAAATCACCCACTCACAGAAAATAACATCAGAACAAGTCAGTTAATACATAAATTTATCCACTATCTTATGTCAATCTGCACAGAATTTTAGTCAACTCCTTTGTACCTGTCCTCTTCTCACCATGCAATAAATAAATCTCTACACAAAGAAGTACTAGAATCCTCAATTCAAAGGGGTACTTCCTTAAAGTCAGAACCGGAAAAAATAGGGACAAAGAATGAATTACTTCCTGTTACAGTTAAGTAGTGATTTAATAATATTTCAAGGTAAATTAGTTTCTCTGTAAAATAAGCAATTTTCTCAAGTAATTAAAAAAATCTTGCATAGGGTCTGCATCAGAAATGTAAAATTTTAGCCTGAAGAGTCAGTTTTTGCAAAACTGTAAGCCTCTTAAAAAGGACATTTTGAATAGAAACATTTTAACAATCTTAACTCAAGACACTTCAATATTTTCCAATGTGTATTTATACAATAGACATACATGAAGAATATGGAACATGGTTCTGTTCTAGTGATCCTTATTAAACAAGGAACTTGATAAGAAGGCTTATGCAAAGAGCTGCAGAATGGCCCAAGTGCTAGTAAACATATTTCAGAATAAACTGCTTAAGAATATAAATACATTCAGATAAACCAAAGTATGGATAATAGGCAATTTGCCCATATCCTTAAGTACCTACGAGAAATTCTAAAATTCATCCCAAGACAACACTTATAATTCTAAGAGAATGGTACAAGAACCAGTGGCTGATAACTGAATTTTCAAAAATGCAAGACAGACACAAGGTACAAATTTTGAGCAGAGAAAGCAATTAAGTATTGAAATAACCAGCAAGAACCACCAACAGTTTTCTACCTCCGTACATTTTAAAACTGAGAACAAGTTTTTGTCAAAGGCAATAAAAAAAAAAACACTGTGGCCTGTGTCCTGCCAAAGACTGCAACTGTGTCTTTTTGCACGGTACACTAGGACCATAGGAGATCAGTGATTTGGATGAAGGACTGAGACCACTATCAGAGCTAAAGAATATACATCCCACAGCTCAGTGATCTCCACTGCACCTTACCCCTGCCTGGAGGACCACACTTCTATAATTTCAAAGAGGAATTTGAAAGTGTGAGAATTCAAAGGTTTAGGCCGTTTGAACTAATCTAGTTCTACCACAGTTCCATTGTGAAGCCAGCCAGACCCTAACTCGGCATTTATCTGCTGCCATATCACATAGCACCAAAATGGTCAGGTTTTGTTTCAAAAATCTACTAAACCGTACAAATTTTACGCTTTAATATTATTGGCTACAGTCAAAAAAGAAAGAAGCAATATAAATGTTAATGAGAAGATGTCTGTCTCACTTTATTTAAAAGCCAGACTAATCCCATAATCCTAATAAACAAAAATATTAGGCTCTCCACAATTACAACATAACAATGTCCAGATGGTGTCTGTCTGTAGGGAACAAGGGGCTTTACAATTCAAATTCCAGTGAAAAAATCCAAGTCCCAAGGAAAACTAACTAGACCTACTAGCGGAGGTGTTGAAAAAGTGACTTGAGAGCAACACGTAGCACCTATTGCTTTTAACAGTATTCCATCTCATTTTCTAAGAGGAGTTCTCGCAACACAGTGAGCACAGTCAGGAGTCAGGTGTATATATTCCAACAGTGGAGAAGGAAGAACAGTTTTTACAACACAGCTTGAAGATTTTTTTCAGTTTTTCTTTCTAAATTTGTGTGGTTTATTTATTTAGGGCTATAAAAATTATAAATCAGCCACTGAGTTCTCAATGATAGCTGCAAGATTTAAAGGTATGCATTAACAAAACAAGACATATGGAGAGCTAGAAAGACAAAGAGGAGAAGATTAGAAAGAGTTTATAATTTTTCTGTTCTGAAGCCTCATTGTGGTGCATAGTTGGAAGTAGCATTTTAGTCATACTAAAGTAGAATTATTGTGCAAAGAGATACCCATCCAGTCCTTTGTAGTGTAAACTCAGCCCATGATGATCTAATGCAGGCTTAAAATGGGGCTTCAGCAAAATTTCAAAATGGGTCTTGAAGCCAGATGATTCAAGCTAGAAGGACATCCTCTTGAGCAAAGCTTTTGAAACAACTGAAAAAAAATGAAGGAAGCTAATACACTGATGGGGAAAAGAGGAGAAATATGTCTACTCATTACACACCGAAGTCTTGGAAAGCACTGCATGCTTGGAAAACTAAATGTATTAGAAGTCAAATTGAATGCGACCTGTTTCCTTATTTAGAAATTTTAGTAAATCTGTAAATTTTTAACATAATAAGAACTGTGACTTTACATAACATAAATAGTTGCAATACCAAAAATTTTAAGGTCTGACTTTTGTTAACAGGAACGTAAACCAAGGTATCTTCTATCCAGTGGTGTACACTAAATAACCAGGGGAAAACAGCGTGCTCAAGAAAAAAAGAGAGAATTTGTCCAGGAAACAGACAAGAACGCTACATAATACCAATAAGAAAGCACAGGCCCTTACACTGACTTGAATACTTATTCTGTGCCAGTACTCAAAAAGGGGAAACAATCATCATGATGACTCTTGGGCCTGTCACACTAATGCCAAATGCATTAAGTGCACTTAAAGTAATGAAAAAGTTAATCCAAAAATGAGTAGACAGAAAGTTAACTGATAGGAATATAAGTAAAGATACACAGCTTTTTTTTTTTTTTAATATTGATCTGGTCTGATCAGACTGGTTTTATCTTCTGATCAAATTTAAGGTTGGCAAATAAAGCTTATACATAGATATAATATATTAAGGCATCTGCAAGGTGTCTGATCTAGTAACAAATTTTCGTGTCAAAAAGATACAATACCAAGATATTCTATTTTATGAACTAAAAATTGACTAGCTAAACAGACTGCAAGCAAAAGATGACACTTACTGAAATGGGAATATCTGTTGGGACCTCAAAGGAATCAGTACTCTACTGGTCCCGATTTAACATTTCATTCATGCTTTGGAAATAAAAAAAAGAATTTTACCTACAACATAAAGTTAATAGTGTAAATTATGCTAAGGATAGGGCAATCTTGTCCCACCCAAAATGAAGTTCAGTATGCCAAATTGCGAAGTTAAAGTTTTGAGAACAAACAATGCAGATCATATCTATAAAATAGAATAATGTATTTTGGAAAAAAAGGATCACAGAAGGGACTTAAAAGTTAGAGTAGATAAGCAAGCAATTGAAAAAGAGATTCAAGAGCTGAAACTATAAAATAAAGTGGGGCGTTAGTAATTAGGCCTTTGGAAGTATAATTGGGGGAGTAAAGAGTAGGGGAGATAAAAACATGCAATAACTCTGTATGAAGTACTGACAAGAATGATACTTTGTACCACTATGACTTCTGTCACATGCATTTTTAAAAGCATGTTGAAAATCTGGAAAAGGTTCAGAAAAGAGCCAGAAAATGAGTTGAAAACTAGAAATAATGCCCCACAATTGAAAGAGATCAATCCTTTTAGCTTTTTAAAAAGAAAACTTAGAAGTGAGTTGATTAAGTTGTACAAACTTCCTCACAAGGAGAAAATAGCAGGTACTGAAGAGCTCTTTAATCTGGTGCAGAATGATGTAGCAAGAACCAGTGACTGGAAGTGGTAGTCAGAAAATTTCGAATTAGAAATGGGGTACACATTTGGGGATTAAACATGACTAGTCATTACACAAGCTTCCCCTGGGGAATGAATAATCACTGCATTTCTGAAGGATCAGTTTTACCTTCACAGAAGCAGCACTGCAGCAAAACCTAAGTAGTCCTTCTCACTACAATAAACTTTGGGGTAAAACACAATAATGTGATACAAAGAGCAGCTCAGGCAACTGGGAGGTCCTTAATGGCCTTGAACTAAATGAGCATATGACTTCTATCAAGGTTTATATTTGATCCTGAGAAGGGCACATTGACAAACCTCATTGAAGTTTCTGATGCTGTCAGGATCAGGCTCTGTGCTACCTACTCCACCATTGCACACAAAGTCTAACCTAGTATATTCTCTGTTGTCCATACTTCGGTGTTTCTCTTGCCACATTTTACCTGAAAGGCAACCTATAAAGAGAGGAAGCAGATATTTCACAATGTTTTTGCTAAGTAAACAATCAGGCAATTGCCACAAGCATCCATGGCCAAGTTCCACGGAGCCTACTGAGCTGCCAGATGTCAGTGTGACCACTGGTAGCTGCACACTGAAGAGCAAATTGTGGTGGATTATCACAGAATTTCCTAAGAGCTCCATTCCCTGGACCTTTCATTCAAAAAGTAATGATTCTTAAGTCTATTCTGGAGCTAGAGAGAAAGATACAGTACTCAGCACTCTATGCTGTAGGTAGTAATGATAGTGAACAGGAAAAAAAGATGTACATCCCAACTACCACTTGAGATGTCTTAATTCTTCAAGAAGACCTTCCTTAGGACTGTATGACAGATTAAAGCAGAAAATTCACCAGTCATTTAGATGACAAGCCCATGTACCTTCCTTACAAGTACTGCTTAGATTATACATTCTCCATTAATGTGAAGGCACACGTGAACTGTTACTCAAGGTGTCCTGGTTTTCCTTTTTGTAGCAAGTAGATTTCTCGTTCCACAGAATGTCAAAGCAAGGCTTGAAATTGTTATCCAGTTATAAATTCTGATCTAATAATTCATAACCCAAATGGCAGCTGATGAGGGCTTTTATTTTTAGGAGAACAGATGCAGAGTTGGTTCAGAAACAAAACTAAAAATCCAATGTCATGATTTTTGTGATCCAGAACTCATAATATTGGGACATTTGGGATTAAAAATACTGTAAATTATATTTTTTTCTAGCCAAAGAGACACCATCAGTCAATCAAATTCTATTAAATCTTTAAAGATGGACAGTGTTTAAAATATTTAAAAGTTTGAGGAATTACATCCATTCTTTTCTCTTTCTATTTTTGTGGTTTTACTATTAGATTTTATTTTTTTTTCTGATATTGAAAATAGGTATGTAATGAAGCTTTCCT
>VYZX01015895.1:5056-41867 GCA_013401335.1 Brachypteracias leptosomus | reverse complement strand
ACCCTTGTCATCTTTTATATGCATAATGTGTGCCTCCTTGCATCAGATCTTGTATTCTTACTTATGTTGGTTGAATACATTCTTAAATTTCAATAACTTGGTAGCTGTTAGTGCTTGTGCGAGTGACAGCTGAATCAGGATCATTATTTCCCTTAAAAGTTCCTGAAGAGATGTATAAATTTGTTTCATGATTAATACATGGCAAAAATTTCAGCAGTTAAACTATGGAATTAGATCATATGTTTTAATGACAGGAGGCGTAAAGTTCTTTTTTATCTCTATGGAGCTTGAATAACATTTAAATATGTTGGTCATTCTTATGTTTTTTAAAGTAAAAAGGTTTTAATCTTTCTGAATGTGAAATACAAATTTAATCACATTCTCCCACATTCAAAGTGCAAACTAGTTTGAAGAATGCACAGTACATGTTGTTGCAGGATTTTCATGAGGGAGATAACTTCTCTAACACATTATATTAATTTCATAGTTTATTTTAAATATGTCAAATTTATATATGCAAAGAGCCCTTTTACCTTGGAATTGATTTCACATTCGCATGCAAACTAAGTATAGATTTTTAAATGCAACTAATGACCTGTTGACATTTATATACCTCTAGAACTTCAGAGCTCTTGAGAGTTCAGAGAACTTGCCTGATCTGTTGCATCCTCCAGCATGAAAATGAACTAGTACAGAATGACAAGAGCCAAGTGTTTTTCATATTTATCAAAGTATCTCTAGGAAGGTTTTCAAAGTATAGTTTTAATATATTTCTCAACTGATATGAGGAAACAACCAATGTGTTCTTAATCTGTTAAATTGAATCTGCAGCAATGTGATTAATGGCAGATTTAGAGTATATGTGGAGCTATCAGGAGAGTTACATTTCCTTGCTCCTCTAAGCCAAGCATAGCTCTATTAATGTTGAAGAAGCTGCTGAGGAATTACTGAATGTTGTATTGTTACTGATAAGTGTATTTGAACACAAAGCACAAACCTCTTTGTTACAAGCCTTCCTTTACATTTCATACTGGATAGTAAATGTGAACCTGAGTGTCAGAATAAACCAGAGAAAAATCTGACTTCATCAAATCAAGAGCTCCACCAGACAAACTGAAGGATCCCTCAAGACCTGTAGAATTTATCTGCATTGGTTTCAGCCACAGACTGAAGTACCAGGGAAACACTGGAGTTTCTTGAAATCTTAACTGTTTAAAAAGTTTGCTCCCTCCACTTAGCTAAACCTATGTAACAGCAGCAAGCTGGAACAGTTTTTGTAGGCCTGCCAGCTGACATTTTAATGTCATTCATACTACAAAGTCAATTAAAGGTTTTCATATGAAAGAAGGAAGATTTAGATATTTTATAAGGAGATTCCTTTGACTGATATGGGAAAATCTTTATATTACCAGCCAAATATATGACCAGCATTCAGAAACTTCCTCTGCTAACATTCTGCATTCATAATATTGTTATTTGAGCACTCCTGCTGAATCAATAAAGATCTGTCAGGTTGATATAAGCTGCAACTAGAGGACCAAAGAGTTTTGCACTGGGACTACAGGATATACTTTATCTGTAAAGTAGAACAATGGAGTTGAAAGTAAGCCCTTTGTTTTTACTAATAATATGTAAGAAATATCTGTTTAATGGCTCTGAGTTGTATTTTATTTCCCTCCCCACTCATAATACCTAACACTTCATTTTGTATTGGTGCTATTTAATCTCATGGGTCATCTCCATGTGACTCTATGCAGGCCCACACTATCCTGCCAGTGCAGCCATAGATGTAAGTCATATCTACACATGTAGCCACAACATAGAGATGTAGCCATAAGTAAGAACAGAGCACACTGTGGGAAAACTCACCCTGCTTTTGTGTGTTTATCAGCCTTACTAAGCTGTGTGTTCATTATCAAAGTAGAGTGGCCCAGTAAAAACTGTTAACCTCTGAGAAGGGTTTGGCTGGCTGTCCTCTATACCCTTCTACTACATAGCTTAAGACAGCCATAAAATCTCTCTGGAGCCTTCTCTTCCTAAGGCTGTACAAACCTGTTTCTCTGAACCATTTTTTTGTGTCTTGTGCTCTGTCCCCCGCTCAGCCTGGGGGCTCTCACTGGACTCACTCCAGTGTGATGTTTTTCTTATACCCTGGGAGCCCAGGACCAGACACAATACACTGCATGTGGTCCCACAAGTATTGAACACAAACAGAACTTCTGATGTATTTAGTGGCAGACAAAGCTTACCTTTGCCTGTTCAGGTAAGTACCTCAGCCTAGAGGTGAACAGATCCTGTGTTTCATACTCTTCATCCCACAAAGCTGAAATATTTAATCAGCATTCAGCCTAGGTCAGTAACTACATCAATCCCTAGATATTTTAGAAAATATTTCTAAATGTTTTGTTTTAACTATTTTTCCTAGCACAAAAAGAAGCCAAGTCACTGTCTAGTGACTGGGTCTTTTCTGAAATTGATATCACATAGTGATGGTGGTAAAGTGTTTCCTGTTTTGCTATAGCCTGGACCTAACCACTACCTAAAGGACATATCTGTAAAAAAACCTCTGCAAAACCAGTTTACTTTTATTTTGCAATTTCAGAGTAACTCTTTTGTTTGTACTGGTGGTTGCTTTTTTATAGAAACATTAATTTTATGTCTTCCTCTTCATACAAAAAGCTTTGACTTTTATTTAAGACTTGCTCAGCACCATTGACTGCCATCTTCCAGGTAGGACTAGCTCCCATTTCTCTCAGGAATGTTGAATTTGTCATTATATGCCTTTTGATTGAGCCTTTCTGTGGCCATCTCTGCAAAGCCATCAGAGAAGTTATTTGTTGAGGAATTATTTCTGGGTTATAACTACTTCTGAAATAAATGAGATAGGCCGTGTCTTACAAATTTGTCAGTTCCAGGACAATATTATGTATTTCTTGTTTTTCATTAGGACTCATGTTTTATTACATGGTAATTAATCTGTATTAGATGTGAAAAAATGATTTTTTAAAATGGTTAATAAATGACAGAACTACAAAATATATTTCGCTTTGTGATAATTATGGATGTGTTAGAAGACATTCATGTTGACATTCTGTGCAGTAAGATGACTGAAGCCACACTTCAGGCATTTGCATAATCATGGAAGCTTATTGAAAAAGAGAAATAAATGCATTGATCTCAGTCAATTACAGCCTGGTTACTGACAGAATCCCATTTTTATCCTCTCAAGATGGCAAAAGCATAGTTTTATTTCTCTATAACAGCTATTTTTATTCAAAGATATTTAAAAAATACTAAGAGGGGAAAAGGTTCTCAATGGCATTCTGTCCTATTTTTATTTTCAAGTCCTTACTCTTAGAATAGCTTATAAATTGTGAACTCTAGATAAAGCATCAACCTGGCGGGTTTTCTGCCTTTCATGTGTAAACAGCTGTGTGCCAGGGTTCACAGTACAAGCAGTGATGTTATTATCTGCTAGATATGAATGCATTCTGAACTTAAATAGACTTGCCTGAAAATAATGGAGTTCAACATGATATTTAATACAACAGTATTTGAGAGCACTCATAGAATCATAGAATCGTTTTGTTTGGAAAAGACCTTTAAGATCTCTCTCCTGAATATCTTCAGCTTTGTCCGGAAAACACAGAGGCATGTACCACTCTCATTCCATAGAAGATCAGACAGCTTGTACTTTGTTTATATCGGTGACTTGCTATTGAAGTTTTGTTAAATTTGTTCGTCAGTGAAGCTATTGTTTAGTACATGTGGTGCAGACATTAACAACTGATTTACACATTTGTATTGGAGGTCAAGTGTTTAACATACTACTTAGGATTAAACCCCATTTTTTGGTGAATATTATGCATTAAAAGTAGTTTTAGTGCAAAAAATCCCAAACTGACAGAAGCAGCAAATCACTTTCTGTTATTCTACTTGTGTTTATTGAATAAAAGTATAGTTGAAAGAAAAATCTTTCCTCCTAGATACAATTTAACACAACTTCCCCTTTCGCTTGGAAGGCAATTTCTTTTCTGTTTATGATATTACAGTCTAATACTACAATCTAATACTATGGCATACTTTAATTTCTCAAAAAAACTTGGATTGACTAGGGGCATTGCAGGATGGATTAGGAAAAGATGCTTACCGAAAAATAAGCATACACAAAAACCTTATTCTAAAATTAATCAAAAACCTTAAAAATCATAAGTATGATCCTATAACTTGAAGTTAGGGAGAGAACTGAATTTCAGTGTCTATTATTTCATTATACAGTTCATTTCTCTGCCTTAAAATCTGTTATTTAAGCACTTTGTGTGAAATTCATATTTAAGCTCCATTGTTTTGAAGGAGTGCTTAGTGGGATGGCTGAAATGACAATTTTGCCATCTTGGGCTTGTTGGTATACTCCATCTTCATGTGCTGAATGGAAGCTCTGCTTACCCCAGACATAAAAGAAGGGGAACAATGAAGAATAGCAAAATTATCAGAGGAACAGGATTGATCTCTCATTGTGATCTCACAGCTTGTAAAAATAATACCTGGGAATACTTCCTGTTTATTTCACATAAGCAGGAAGGGATATTCAGTGAAACCATCAGGCAGTCTGTTCAAAACAAATAAAAAGAAAGGCTGCTGATTGAACATAATTAAACTTTGATATTTACTGCATTTGGAAACTGTACAGGCCAAAAGACTATACAGGTTTTAATAACAGTTGGATGAATTTATGAAGCAGCTGTTAAACATGATAGTCTGTCTACAACTTGTGACTGAAGAAGTCACTTGATATGCGCTTTTCAGGAAGCTGATGAATCCACTAGGGAAAGGATCAATCTTTAGTCATTTTGTTCCCTGTATTCTTTCCCTAAGCATGATAGCCGGACCATGGGCAGAGGAGTGTATGTTGGGCTAAGCAGCCTTTTACTTAATTCTCTTTCAAACACGTTTTTTTACATAACCAGCAACCCAGGTGGCTTTGTTGGCTGGCCAGAAAGTTGTTGTAGCTTAACTTCCTCCACTCTTAATTAGTTTTCACAGCAATAGACAGATGTATGGAGATTTTTCTTTTCTCTAATGCTTCTGGAAGATATTTCTGACTGTATGACTTTTCTTTCTCAGGTCCTATTCTGGGATAGGTGAGGAGATATGAAGCCGGTGAAAAGGCAACTAGTCTATGTGTATTATTTGCATTTACATAATAATACACATGTATTTGTATTTATGGGTTTTTTTTCCTTTCTCAAGGAAGCTTTTGTTGTCCCTAAAAAAATCCAAGTAGTAATGCAACTGAAAACCTTCTTGATTGAAGTAACGCTCTTTCCTGTAACATGCAGTGATGGGTCATTCCTGAAGCATCTGCTAATAGGTTGCAGAAAGAGTTCATTAACAACTACAAAAAGAATTCCATATGTTTCCCCAGATTTCTCACCTAGATATTAAGGGATTTCATCTTTCCTTTTACTAGGATGGAAATTGAGCTAGGGCACACATCTACTTGCTTTATATTGTCATAATAATAGATGTTGTTTTGAGGGCCAATTGCCTCTTTAAAAAATGTCAACATCTTTCTTGACAGAAAGGTCAACAGGAATGGTGTCACTGCAGATATTTGCACAGACCTGGATGCGTTCATAAAATCCCATTTGAATGGCACAGGATTATAAAATAGGGAAGATGAGACCAGGTGAATTAAAGATGTGTATGTAGCTGCAGCTGCCATAAAAAATGTACATATTTCTTTAAAGTGTGTGTGTGTGGGTTGCCTCATTTTCCTAGTATCTGGTTGCTTCTCAGCTTAATGATCACCTCTGGAATTAAAACAAGTGCTGATATTTGCTCATAAACTACTGAGGAAAAAAAAAAGGTATGCATAAAATCTCTTCTGCCTGCTGAAGTTACTCTTAAATAATGCAGGGCCTAAGAGCTAGATTTGAGCCCAGCAGCATGAACAGGTGACTAGGTTCCCTATTTAAGCAATAAAGAAATGGGGATTGGTTTAGGGCAATCTCAAAAAGCCACACATTGAGCTAGATGAATGCAAATACTACTCAGATACCTGGGTCTGAGTTCCTTTTCTCTGAACCTCATGGTTATCTTTAAAAATTAAGAAGCGAGTGGGAGCACTGGTTGGCAGCCAATGACACCACTGTGCTTCTTGAATGAAAATTATTGCTATGCTATATGTCAGTGTTTTCTAACAGCAGAGGTGTGGTGCCTACACTTTTACAGAACTACCTAATGCTCAGACTTCTCCAGAGAACTGGAAATGGACTTTGCACCACCCTCTTGTGGCTTAATGGCTTAATATAACTGGTTCATCTTCACCTGTGTTCAGATTTATTTTCTGTTATATGCTGCTGATTTCAGTTGTGCTGAATGACATCAGTATTTTTTATTAGTATTATGAATGTTCATAATATGCTTAATACATCAGACTAGTGATTAACTGCTTTGTCTCCAAATTGTATGATTATTTAGACAGTAGCAATCATGTTAACAAGACAGGCATTCCAGAGGCGGTCATGGGGCCCGTGTCTAGACGTGTCTAGACTGTCTAGCCTTTTGACCACTCTTGAGGATATCATGAGGTACCCTGGTTGACATAGTGGAGAGGAAAGCACAAAAGCATTGCTTGCACTTGATCTCCCTCTGCCATGAGTCATGCCCTGATCTTGAGTCAAGTTTCTCCTTACATGATCCATAGACACTTGT
Organism: Brachypteracias leptosomus; assembly: GCA_013401335.1. Lineage (NCBI taxonomy): Eukaryota > Metazoa > Chordata > Aves > Coraciiformes > Brachypteraciidae > Brachypteracias > Brachypteracias leptosomus. The sequence goes on along the minus strand of VYZX01015895.1, from coordinate 35,150 downwards.
TAGAAATGTACTGAAGATATCCCATCTAGCAGGTCAGGAGCTCCCTGACCATTGCGATATGTTTCCAGATCCTGTCAGTCCCTTACAGTCCATCAGATTCTGTGCACACACTAAATGGGTATTCAGTTCTCTTAGCATGGCCTCTGGCAAAAACCTCAGACTATGCTAGGTCTTCTCAGGGAGGACTGGAGAGTTTGTCTGCCATTCCTTTTGTTAGTGATATTGTCTAAGAATATCTACTGGAAATGTCTCTTTCTACTCCACATCTGCTGGTTCATGCTAGAGGTTAAGCTGGCTGGTGTGCCCCTGGAGAAATATCATACTGAAATATGATGTTAACAGCCAGCTGCATGTTGTCACCATTCCTGTGTCTTCCCACCTTATCATGTCATTCTGGGGTATATACTGTGGGTATCCTTGGGAGCACATACATTCATATGAGAATTAAAGTTACCCATGTAGCTGTTATGCTACTGTTCACATAAGTAACCAAGAGGATCACTTGAAATTAGTATATCAGGGAATTCACCACTGGGTCATGGATTAAGGAAACGCCTCTATGAACGCTGGGCTCTTTAGATAGTGATCTATGTTTTACTGTTTTCTGGCCCCAGTTCTCTTTGCTCTGGCCTCTGAAAGAGGCAATGACCATTTTCCAGGGGCATCACTTCAAATCCCAGCCTCTTTTATCTTGGGACTCCTTTGTGTTCACTGTCACCTAAGTAGTGATGCCACATTAAAGGAAGGAAGACTCCTGTCCATCCTCACTGTCCAGCAAATTCCAAGTGAGTGTTTCCAGTGACAGCAGAACTGGTAATTCTCTAAAAGCATCAATAGAATTGGGGCCATAGTATTTCATTGCAAGATTTCAGAGTTATAACTTACCATGGATTAGAGTCATATATAGAAATAATGTTCATTCATGAAGGCAATGTAGGAAAAGGAAATTTCTGCATAATAGTTACTTAGATACCATTGGCATAGCTTTTAAGTACAATTTTAAAGGCTGTCAACTAATAAAGGAATATGCCATAACTTTTATAACTTTAAAGTAAAAGAAAGGCAGAAAATAAAATTATCATCCATTTCTATCTTTTTTTTCCCATTTGTGAAAGTTCCTTTTAAATATTAAAAGGTCTAAACTATATTCTATGACTTTGAGGAGATAAAGAGAACTCTTTGTATCACTATGGAAAATGAATGAAGGTGGTTTGGGATAAATACTCGAGGTTTTTTGTTTGTTTTTTTTTTCTCTGCAATTTTACTTTATCTGTGTAAAAAAAAAAAATGGAAAAAATCTAATAGATTTTTGCACAAAGTGCTATTTTGTTGTTTCTGTAAATCATTGTCTATTTCTGCCAATGTCTGATTAAGCAGAGAGAGAATGTCCAATGAACAAAAGGATTATTTTTTTAATATAGCAGTGTTTGAGGCTTAAACATGTTCTAGCTATCTGTCTAGGTGTTTTTATCATGCCACGCTTGCGGAATTTTAGCAACTGTGATATGTACAAGCTAAGGAGAAACACCAAGCAACAATAAAGAATAAAATGCAGAGACAGAGAGAGAAGGATTGAAGGATCAGAGGTCAGATAGTGGGAGACATATGTAAGATTTACTTCTGAAATTATTTGAGATAGAGAGGAACAAGGAGCCAGTACCTCTTATTATCTAGCAATCTCAGTATTCGGATAGAACACCTTTGAGGAGCACAAGTTTCAACAGTGCTCCCACCCACTTTTTATATCATTCATTCATCATTACTCTATCAGAAAGGATAATCTCTTGGCCCTGATGCACTAAATCTCCTCCTTCAGTAAGATCCTAATAAGAAAATATACTTTTAGTGAGTTCCTATGCTGAGATTTTCTGCCTCTTTTACCAGCTAATTTCTTGAAATTATAGGGAAGAGGTGTTAGCTGTTTTAAGTCAGGTTTATTAAGTGTGTACAATTTCTTTGTTCATGGTGCCACCGACAATATGCAGATGTTATTCTTAAAAGTCCAGTATGTCCTAGTCCAGTATATGTCCTACAGAGAGTCACTGAGTTGTAACTGAATATATAGACTGTGGTCCCAGAAAAAAGTTCTTGTGAATTTCTCTACAGATGAGGAATAAAATCAATGTACATGGTTTTGATTTAGAGATAAGCAATCATTTGGGATCAGATTCATTATTATATGCTGAATGATGCTGTTGTGTTTAGTACAATGTGAACGCAGGAGCTTCTCTAATATTGTGCAGAGAATTTCAATGTCTGGTTCTGTTAACATTCATTGTGTTAAACCTGGTCACCCACACCCACTGCAGAATCATGACAAACTCCATTCTTAGATCTGAATAGGACAAATGATATGGTTTTGCAAAAAAATTAAGCATGTTATTCTCTGTCTTCCCAACTCAGTCTTACAAGCTAACAATGAAGAATCAATACATACTTAGGTATGTAAGTGTCTTGGGAAACCAGTAAGTATGTTGCACAGAAGAAAATAAGTAGGGGTGTCTGACACTGATCCCCGCAAAGCAGTGGCATCAATCTCTGTTGTGAGGCACAGTAAAAAAAGCAGAGAATTTAAAGGTTCCTTGTACTGTTTTGTTACCAATGCTCACTGTGGTTTTTCTGGATGAAGTCTGAGAATAAAATATTTGATATGCAGATTGTTCACAATGGGATTATACATCTTTCATTCCATTTCTCTCAGGATACATAGAGGGTGATTTCCATAGCTAAGGTTGAATGGAATCTGGCAGTCTAAGCAGAAATTAGATTATTTTATTGCTTATTCACCTCAAAATTACTGCACCTGACTTTTCTGGGTACAGAAACAGTTTCCTAGGGTTAGACGGAAAGCATGATTATGATTTAAAATGTGTGTTTCAGAAATATACCGCTTTGTCAGTTCATTTTCTGTTCTCACTAAATTCAGTAACAACAACCATATACCAGGATAGTCTGTAACTAAAACTCACTTCACTCTTGTGTACCTGTTACACCAAAGTATTTTCTCCACTGTATTCATTACCATTTCATATAACTGAAATAAAATCCTTACATGGAGACTGACAAATACTGTTTTCTTACAGAAAATGTCACAAAGATCTACCTTCCTTCCTCTGTGGGCCTTTATCCATGTTTTTCCTTGCAGATTTTTTGCAGTGGACATCCTGGGACCCTACATGAAGCACCAGCTTCACAGTCACTTCACTCCTTTTCTGACTGTGCAGCAAGAATCTTTCATTCTCTTATCTTTTCCTCCTCTGCTTTGTTTTTCTCTCTTTGTTTTTTTTTTTTCCTCTTTGTTCTTTCATTTCATTGATCCACACTCTAGCAAAATCCCATACAAACTGTCCCACCAACACTCGTCATCCCCATCCCAGGAAAAACACTGAAGTGATATCATGATAATTTCCCTTGTGAATTATACCACTTTTCTGTGCTTTTTCTAAGTATCACCTACTTAAGATCTGTCTGTTCTGTTTTGTGAAATGGCCCCCAGAATGGGATTCCATAATAATGATTCTTACAATATGTGTAAGAAAAATAACAAAATCTCATGTTGCATTCATGAGATACTTGTTTAGACTTGTTCTTGGCAGCAAGATTAATCATGTAAGGTAAATAACTAATTTATAAATTAAACATGTATGTAATTTATTAATGTATGTAATTATTTAATTTGTTCCTGTATTCTTTTATCATTTCCAGTGAAACTATTATAATTAATGTTATTTTAAGAGCAAATGAGTGTAAAATTGCAGATGTCTTTGAAGGAACAGACTTCATTTAGGCAGGAGGTGGTAATTGAAATAATTGAATCTCATATTGTAGTTAAATTTGCTTCCTGCTTCTTTCTTTTAACAGTCACGAAAGAATATGGAATGAAGTCCTTTAAACTTTGAGATGAGATTAATTTCCTGTCAGAGTACCTGAGACAAAGATAAAAGAAGAAAGAGTGCTTGAAATGGGGCTTCCATGTTCTTCCTCACAAAACAACTTCTGCTGAACAAATCTTTCTGACAGGACTTTCTCTTTGGGTATGTAAAGAAGGAAGGCTGCACAGTGTCAAAAACTGGCAGGCCTGAGGACAGGCTTTTCCAAACATTTCAAAATGCTTATCTCTCCATGAGGCCTTTTCCTTGGAACAGAAGGGATATGGCTGCCCTGGGAGCCAAACTTCTTTCATGCGAATGGCCCCTCAAAAGCTGAGCAGACAGGCCTGGGTGTGGGGAGGTCATAGAGTTACCCAAGCTGTGAACCTCTCCTGCCACTGCCCTGTCCCTGCTGTGCCTGCCCCTCTTTCCAGGATAACCCCAAACCAAACTAGATGGATATTTCCATTTGTCTCTAGCTTCAAAACAAGCTGAGGAAGCTTTGGTTTTGCTTTTTGTCCTTCTTTAATCCCATTCTTGTACCATAACTCAGCTTCCATTGCTTTTCCAGTGCAGCTGTCCTGTAATGGTCTGGGCTAAAGAAGTCTTCTAAAAAAGAGGGCTTTTCTTCCCCTTTATCCCATAGAGTGCAGGTTACTACCACTCACTGATATGACCTGAAGTACTCCAACAGCACTCTTTGCTGACTAGAAATAGTTGATTTAGTGGTTTGGGGTCCTGCTGAGGTCTTGTAGCATTTGGGTGACCTCTTCTGCGAATGAAGCAGTAGAGAGGAAGTGGAGTTGGCTGTGAGTCAGCTGACAGGATTAGGAGAAGGTGGGGTTTGGAATGAGGCAGGGGATGTGGAGATTAGAGCAAAACGGAATGAAAAGTGGAGTTGTGGGATGTCCCTTTGGGATAGGGCTGAGATCCTGCAGTTTAATTTAACAAGTATTATTAACACTTTAGTGCTTATTGCATAATTTCCCAGGTAGAAGCCTCCAGCTGGACAATAGTGTTATCCATTCATCTTCTTTTTCCTGTATTGGGTGAAGTCTCCCTGAGTTTCTGACTATCTCAGGGTCACTTAAACAAACTTTGGGTAATACAGATTTATACTGCATCATGTTATATAATGGTTTTCTTGTCTAGTTCGTACAGCACAGAGCTCATGTAGTAGATTTAAGATGCTGACGAGTTCTCCTCCCCTGGGAAGGATGAGTTGGTTTAAAGTTATTAAGGTTTCAATGTGAAACAAGAAGTGATGCCTTACAATGAAAATAATTGATTTTGTGTAGCTTTTTGACTGAAAGGTTGTTCCAAAGACAAAAGAAAATACTTTTAAGAAAAATGAGGAGATAAAGAAAGAATATTTCTGCTGATTGTTACAGTTTTTTCAAAGATCTCTTGTTAAGAAGGAAAAAACAGAAGAGAAATTGGAAATTTCATGGATAATTATCAAAAAGCCTCAACATAGTTCTTTCTCAATGTACATGTCTGACATTTTTATGTGGAAATGTGTTGTTTTTAGTAGTATGTAACAGTTCTAATCACGAACAATAAAACCCAACCCTTTTTATTGTAATCCTAGAAAGAACAGGCCCTGTGTGAGATCCAGTGGAGTTGTATTAGGGTCTTCCAAAGTGGTGGTAGTTGAACTTTTTTGCCTCTCTTCTTGACAGTCCCCATCTGTGGAATGTGCACAACTACACCCCACTCTTTGTTCACTTGGATATGAAGTCAGTTTCCCCTCTCTCCTTTTGAGCTGAAGACTCTGCCAGTAAAGTGGCAAAAGTACATAAGGGGTAGGAGGTTTCTCTTTAAAAACTAACTTTTAAAAAAATTTTATAGTAGATGACCAACATTACATGTTAATACAGTTAGGATGGATGTTAAAGCATTTGAAGTATATAACAACTTCAACAACAGCTGTGAAATACAAGTCTTGTTTAGATAAAATTATTTATTTCTTTAGCTTGTGTGTACTTCTAGAAGAAATACCCACCTGGCTGACTTGATTTAGATAGTTTTGAGGATGATAATTACTCTTAATTTCATTGCTGGAAGACTGCTACAATGGCACACTCCAAAGCTGAACAAATTTCTGTTGATCACATGTTTTGTTGAGTATTACTTCTAGTTTTCCACTAATCATGACCTCAAAAGATGCTTCAAGAGAAATATTCCTGGTCCGCTAAGCCCATATATTATTGAATAAAGACAGAAGCATGCCAAAGAAAAGGAAGGGTTAGAAAAGGGATAGAAAAAACATAGTCAGGAGATGTAAAAAGCAGGACCCGAAGTCTGCACACCATTCATAATTTAGTCACAGGCTTTGGCTTCATTCTCCTCAGTCTGACATCTACTGTCGATGCTTCTGAAAGGCTCTGGGCTGTGGAGTTTCAAGGTTTGGGTATAGAAACTATGATGGCAGGTCTTACAGTAAATTACATCAGAAACCCAGGAGCGCCTTTTAATCAGTTTCACGAGGGATAAGCAGCCTCAACCCATTATCAGTGTACAGGAAAGGTAGTTGTAAGTGGCTTCAATGCTAAGCAACTCTACAAGCAACTGTTGCTTGTAAAATCCTTCAAAACAGAATCATGGTGACTTAGAACCATACCAGGCATTTTTGGTACCCCTTTGTCAGAGAGATTTTAAACCATACTGTTTGTACCATTCTGTTTCACTTGGACTTTGAGTTTCATAAACAGGTTCACTTTAGTGGTGACATATTTTCTTTTCTAGTTTGGCAACTTAGAAGGTTTGCCTTCACATAACAACATTTTACCCATAGTTGGTATTTCTGAAATCTATATTTTAAACTTCTGATTTAAAGTCTAGTTTTGAGGCTCACACTTAAAAATTATTGGATTACACTTGATTGCACTCGTAAGATTTAAGGAAATTAATATATTTCTATCTTAAGGAAAGGTTAAGAATTTATTTAACTATAGACTACGAGGGAAAAAAAAGAACCGATACTGGGAACTTTTTGACCTAGCAGACAAAGAACATAGGATTTTCTATTTATTATTATTAGAATACACAATATGAATAATGGACGATTTTCTTTTTATCATGAATGATGATTAACTATTGGAGTAAGGGTTTCTTCTGGCCAAGGTACAAAAAAGAAAGAAAAATCTTTCAAACCTTTGTGGCAAAGACAAAAATGTGTCAAAGAAGTAATATCGATCTGGATCAAACATTGATTTCTTTTTAGTGGACTGACTTTAATTGGCTGAATTGGGAAGGTAGAAAAGTTGGTTATGGAGAAAAACCTGAATCTTACTAATTTTTTTTTTTTTTTCATATTTGCTGAATACTGTTTTTTAAAGTTACAGATTTTACTATAGGACTTTTTTTTTTTATTACATTCTATGGAAAATTGAAGGGTGGAATATCAAAAACTGTATAGTGTGCTTTTCTTTATTAAGGTCTGTAAGGTAACACCCTCATGAGGCTCTGCAAAGAAAAAATTGGTCTGCTTGAAATTTCATGTATGCTTGAAAATTTAATACAGAAATTATGCTTTTTGAATCAAAGAAACAACTCCCCAAACCCTTCCACATACGCATGCAGGTCCCTTCACCAACACTGAATAATGAGCAGAGAATCTCCCTTGCTCATCAGAAGAATTAATCAATATGCCTCATTTGGGTAAGAGTTACTTGGGCTGCAGGCATTGTATCTCGAACAATGCATATGTTTACTTCACAACTTTCTCTTAAGTTTTTAGAATTCAGTTATAATAGGTACTTCTGGGAATCTAGAAATGGTTAGCTTCTGGCTACCTTGCAAGAGTTTGTAAATTCCTCATGTCACACAATCCACCCAGATTCTCTGTATCTAGCCCTGCATGACCCCAACAAAAAGTAAAATAGGTTTTTCTCTTCCTGCAGCATATCTGGAGAGTTCAGCTAAGACAGTAATGAATTTACAGTCTACCTAGTGTATCCCACCAAGATAACAATTCCTGGTAATTCTTTAAACTGTTGATGAGCATCATCTCTAATTTACCTGCTTACACCTCAAGCTATCTGGTTTCCTTCCTTTTCCTTGTAGGTAAATATAAATCTTTATGTTAGCATTGATAATTCAGTTTTAAGGCTCAGTAATATTTTTACAGGGTCCTGATTTAGATCTTGCTTACTTCCCTTCAGAACACTAACTTCAATAGGGTCAGTCTGGATTTGTACTACAGCTTCAGAATCCTCATTGTCAAGGTGTGCCTAAATTTAGCTCCTGCTTTGGGCCAGGAGTGCTTGAGTGAGCCAGCACAGGCAGGATGTGGCAAAAATGACAGAGACAGACAAGTGGGGACAGAAGCACTGTGGAGCTTGGTCCTTGCTAGAGGATGAAAAAGCTTTCAAACATACTGATTTCCTCTATATCAAGGATCCTTGCAGGTGTACTTTGCCACTATGCTTACATCTTTCCCACAGTAGGACAGGCATCTTAAGTATGTCCAATAAGGTGCCTTCAAGTCCTTCACAGACGTGTGTTATCTAAACACAGATGTTCTACTTGCCAAGCACTCAAAGCTAAGCAACAATTAATATCATATATGTGTTTTTTGACACCTCAGGTGCAAGTCACTTGAGCATGTTAACAACCTTCCTTGCCAATCTTCCATTATTTTCCCACAGTGTTCTTCTGAAGTGAGTCTCTCTGTTGGAGAGACTGGACAAGAACTAGCTCCTGATGAAATCGAGTCAGAAAGAAGGTGCACTCCAGGAACTCGCCTACTCTACTCCAGCAGCTAAGTGGCTGTCCATGGGACCAGAGTAAGGTTAGCCCATAGTAAAACACCCAAAATGTGTATTTGTCTATTGTTGCCAACAGTAGGTCATCATCACTAATTGTTTCATCTATAAATCTGCTTCTGTTGACACCTCTACCTCTTGTTAGTGGAAATGTAACCTCAACAGTCCTCAGGTTTTTTAGTTTCTGTGTTATCTTTGTATGACTTGTGGTANGAAATGACTAGAGGCAAAATACTCAATTTGATAAATTTAACTGCAGTTAGTACAAGCAGTTACTGCCTGTCTTTATATGTTGCTGATGCAAAAAGGATTGTTTCAGGCTACCGATGATGTGAATGTCCATATTTGTAGTTTTATGGGTGTGTAGGTGTAGGAGTTGTAAAAAGGGTTACAGTAATCAGAGAAAATAGTTTTGAAAGAAAATGTAGGAAAGCATGGATCCATCCTCCTGTCCCAAGTCAAGGATGACTGCACACAAACCATTCCTGATCAATATTTGTTTAATCTAGAAAGACATAGAGTTTCTAGTTCTATAATCTAAGTTACATAGTATGTAAAATGTTACAAATTTTTCTAATACATAATTTAATTCCCACAGAAGCACAGGAGTTAAAAGATACATAAGCATAGTTGTATAAAATCTCTTACAGCATTTCCTTACAACGAGTGGCAGTTAGAAACTGATCTGAGCAAGATACCTTAATGAATATGTAGCTTTTCAAATTTTCACTTTGCATGTTTGAATTAATTTTTTGAAAATTTCTGCCAAAATTATATAGTCATTTTTTCAGTCACTTCCTTTTACCATTCTCCTTGCACACTGTTACACTATTGAGGAAAGATATTTTGTTTTGCCCATTCTGTAACATTGTGAGGTTATAGCTTTAAAATTCTCTAGCCTTTCCAGATGTTTGGAGAAAATGGTTTCTCTTTGTTAGGGGGAATCTTTTTTAGTCTCTGTGTAAGCTGAAATTGATAAATATCTGGTACATAATTTTTGAATTTCCATAGTTAAAATGGCCAAAAAATTCAATCACCATTTGTCTTCACACTGGTTTTCTTCATACAGATCCCAAAGAGATGCTCAAAGCTATATCTGTATCATCCCTATAGAATAACTGATCATGGCCCATGTAGCTTAGAAATGAGCATGCTGAATAACTGTTGCTGCTACAAAATATTTGAGTATGCTTGAGGTCAGGACTATGGCAGTTTCAGAAACCTTTTCCCTTAAATGATTTCTGGTGAGCCTGGTTTCCTGAAGGAGAGCAACTGTGCCGTGGGGAGTAGAGTAAAAGCAGAAGGAGAAAATGGAATAAATTCAAAGTCTGATGAGACAGACTGGAGGAGAGTCAGAAAAGAAAGCTGGAGAAGGAACTGAAGAAGCAATTGGTAACGAATTAGGACAAGAATACAAAATGGTGGATTTTGCTGTGATATTCGGGTGAGGAATGATGGAGATTCTGTTGTTAGGATTGGAAAAGGTGGAAGAAATGGGAAACTATGAGTCAACTATTCAAAAGCAGAATGATGAGAACAGGAATTAAATTGAAAGTGTCAAAGAATAAGCTAAGTTTGCTAAGTTCATCAGGAAACAATTTCTAGAAGACAGTAACTAGTTAGGGATCTCCTTAACCACTCCTCCCAGTTTTGTATCATCAACAGACTTGCTTAGGGTACACTTTACCCCTTCATCGNCTGACCTTAACAGTAAAGACCGATCAAAGGTGGCATTCAGTAACTCTGCCTTCTCTCTATCCTTGGTCACCAGGGCACACACTTCATTCAGCAGCGGGCCCACATTTCTTCTAGGCTTCCTTTTACCTCCAACATACTTGAAAAAGCCTTTCTTGTCCTTGACCTCCCTTGCCAGGTTTAGTTCTAAGGAGGCCTTAGCTTTCCTTGTTGCATCCCTGCAAAGAAAAATTATGACTTTATTATCTGTTTCAGATTTAGCCATATAAGGTTAATGCCACCAGCATCTTTCACAGATGTGATTTGGGAAGATGGTTGAATGTCTGCAAAGTCTTCAGAAATTCTATTGTGGATCTCTGTAGGAAGAATGGTGAGTAATTTAATCATGCTGCCTATATAAAAAGGAGTGAAAAGTGTTCGGGGAATAGACAAGTCCATTAGCTGATCATATAGTCCATTCTGCACATCAAATCAGACAGGTTCTACAGTTGTAGAAATGAGGCATACATCAATTTTTTTTCCTCTTGGTGTATTCAACCTGATATATCTGAAGTGGATCACAGTTGAGAAGCACTGAATGTCACATGACCCACCAGGAACAACTCCTCTCCCAGTGCTTCATCTGTGGACTGCACACAGACTGCCTCAGATTCATGTACTTAGGGAAACCTGATGCAGTGTCCCAGGACAAAGGGAAGGTGTCATGTTGTGCTGAAAGGTATGCAGCTTGCAGTGGGAGAGAGTGGGATATGAGCCCATTGTCTGAGTCTTAACTGATGGTCTGTGGATTTGGTAGGTTTACATTCAGAGTATGATTATATAACAAAATGTTCTTGTAGATGATAGCAGATGAGAAGTGACTGATGATGTCTGTACAGACAGTTCTGTCATTACCTAAGTCTGAACTCCAGGATTTGAATGGCAACTTTAACAATGCTCTTCTAACATAGATTATTTGATGTCATTAATCTGTAATTTTGCAGTCTAGATGTAGTCTGAGACAAGTTTGTTTAGTTTGCTTCAAGAAGATGGGCACCTGCTTGTTGTTAAACTATTGTCTTTTGTCGTCGTCTTTCAGTGAGCCATATAATTTGCCCCAATTCTTGTTTTCTCTCTCTGCACTCATTCCAATACATTGGTATCTTTCCAGATATATGTGACATGAGAAGCAGCCCTGCAGGAACTATTCCCCCTCTCCTCCATGCCCTCTTTCTTCCAGAGCAAGCCCTGACAGTACTGATGGCCAAAATGACATATTTGTCTTTGTAAAAGTAGATCAGAGGCTTACAAGCAACACAGGTAGGAATATCTCAGACTCCTTTGTTCTTCCTTATGTAACTTGGTCTCTTTGCTTAAGGTGGCATTCCTCAGGTGTGGAAAGGGAAGAAATAAAGAGACTGGGTTGCACTTGACTTTGAAAAATAGAAAATCCTCTTGGGCTCAGAATTGCCCTTAGAGATTCGGTAGACATAGAGATCTGGAGGAACTGAAAATATCTTTTAAAATATGATGAAGCAGTAAGTTGAGAGTTTGAACCATTCCAGAAGGCTGTCCTCTCCAAAGACAGAAAGTTTGAGTGTAAACTTCAGAAAAACAATTCTGAGTGTGAAAATTTTGGACTGAACAACAGAAGAAATTCTATTAGGTACAACCAAAATAAACAGATTGTGGGATTAGGTGACTGTGATTTAACTGGGCTTTGAATTGAGATCACTAAAATCGCCTTAAAGTGAGATTTGTATCCTTCCCACAAAAATAAGAGCTGGAACCTGTAGTTCCTGCTTGTTTACATCATGAAACAGCTAACATAATAGCTGGTGTGCTTTATAGATGCATGTTGTATTGGAGAGGGGAGGCCCAGTGTAAGAGGGAATGCTGGAGTTCAGGAGGGAAGTGTCTTAGTAGTGGCCTATGACAGAGCTTGCTTGGGGCCTAATGAAGCCAGTGTTGTCAAGAAAATTCTAATAATCTTTTGTTTCAATTAAATAAGGGGTTTTCTTTCATATCCTTCATTTCTTTGGATCACAATAGTGAAAAGCCTTGCATCCTGTCCTATGGTATACATTCAAGGGCTTGTAAGGCAAAATGCACATCTGCCAAATTGTCTTTAAATAAACTTTGAGTAACGCTTTTAATTTGTTGTCTTTGAACACTGAGATTTTTAATAAAAGCTGTGGAAAAAAGGTGTTCACACCTAAAACTCCTGTCAAGCTGTCACATAATGCTTTTTTGAAAACATCGTGGTTTTGGCTAACTTCCATACTTGGTACCTGATTTTAGCCTGTAAAATAGAATCAGCATCAAAAGACTTGTGTGGCCACTTGAATTTCATAACCTTGAGAGATAAGAATAGTGTTTTATAGTATTTCTGCTTTCTTTTCCTTAGTACACCTTCTGGATGCTTAGAAATAAATGTCCAGTGAGCCACTGAAGTGCTTAAATTCCTGGAAACGCTAATAGCTGGTGGCTAGTTTACTATATGTAATTAACAATGCATAAAAATACCATTTTTAACCTTTGTAAATATTCATGCAGCTCAGTGGCCAGGAGCCAGTGCAGAGTGGAGGGACTTGATTTTAGAACAACATACTTAGACCATGAGCAGCCCCATTTCTTTCATGCCTTTGCCTTCAAGCTGTGGTGATGGTCTTGCCAGAGGAAGCAATGTTTTGGACTTTGACATGGGAGGTAGGTTAGGAGCTACTTTTATCACAGGAGTCCTGACTTTGTACCTTAAAGAACCCATTCTCAAGATGTCTCAAAAGGCAGTTTCAGTGCCTAAAGCTGACTCCGTCAATTTTTCCTTTTGTGAATTTATCATTGACTTGCATAGCTGGGGTCCTATGACCACTGCCTGAAAACACTTCTGCAGAGCTCTGTGTGGATAGTGTGCAAGGCCTTTCTGTAGAATCAAGGGTTTGAGTTTTCTTTTGAAGGTTAAAGTTTATTCATATACTATATCCTTTGAAGCATGTGAGTCAGAGGTGGTGAAGTATAGTTTGGGTCTCTGTGCATTCTTGTAATATGGAGTGTAACTTTGCCTTTTAAACATCAAGTATACAATTTTGCCTCTAAATTTCTTCTACAGTTTTCCATTGTATGCTCTATTTTTGTGAACAAAAAGTATGTTTTATATAGCAGTGGAGTTAGGTATAAATATAAAGAAAATAGTTTCTCATCAGCTACAACATCTGATCAGCTGGCAGCTTCCACAGTCTGCTGTCTGTTGCTTTGGCAATGCTGCAGCTTGCCAGCAGGTTGTCTTGCTAGGGTCTTGATGAGTTGTCTTGGGTTTTGGTCACTCTTGAATGATTCCCTTCTATAATTTCGATAGGTACTACTTATATTTTTGGTTTTTTAATACTTGCTTCAGCTTTTTGGGAAGTATCCTTTAGTAAAATGTGTGTATATGTCTCACTTGTGTTCCACCTAACATGGCAGTGATGTATTTCCTTTTAAGTCACACCTGCTTAAAGAATGAGGGTGGGCTATGGCAAGGCCACTGAAAGTTGCTGAGAGTTGTGTCCCTCAGCTCTTTGGAGCATGCCTATGTCATGCAGTGGAGCCCAGTAGAAGCAACCCTCAACTAGTATTCACCTGACTCCTTCCTGCCAAATGGGAGTGGGAGGCAATGCAGCCATCTCACAGCAGTGGAGTACTTATGTTTAGCATATGCTTATGCTTAGGATAAACTTATGAAGCAAAGTTTATTTGCTTAACCAAGTGTCACTGGGACACCCCTGTACTCCTTTGGGACCAGAAGCTAAAATAATTTCACTATGTCTGCCTCAGCCATTCTGCCACATAGGGAGGCTTGGGGCTATTTCAGGCATAGCACTGCCTTGTGTTATTCTGCAATCACAGGCACCCTTTAGCAGTTGCAAATATTTTTTATTTTATCTGAAGTTTATCATGTGATTGAACTATGGTTCAGTTTGATAGTTAAAATATTGTCTGCTAATTCATGCTGGTCAATATGTTTTCTCCTTCAACACTTCCAACAGAAAAAGAAAACTGATTATCTTTCTGTAGCGTCTGTCAGTTGTAAAATTGATCTGGAGCCATGCTGCAATCTTTTGTGAATGTGGTGCATGGACCAAGCTGTGGGAATCTGTCTTGTTTGAGTTTGATTTAATATGGGTCTGCTAGGAAAAACAAACAAGAAAAGGAAAAATTACAGCTGAACATAAAACAAACCCTTACAAGTTTTTTCCAGTGCAAGCTTTTATTAAAACCAGCATTGTGTTCAGATATCTGAGTGAGTACTGAGCCAATTTACTATTTGAAGATGGTGAAATAGATGTGTCTTAAAATCCAGCTTTGCAAGTGTTTTGCTCCAATTGTCAAAATAACGATGCTTTTTCAGGAATATCTGGATGGTCTTTAGATCCATGATGTTGATCATTTAAGGTGATTTTATTTATTTAAGATATTAAAAATTGCTTTAATGGAAAACCATTTATGATTTTTAAATGGGATTATTCTGATTGTTTAGAAGAATAAATTTTCCAGACAAATGAGAAGCAGACAGTACTTTCTGGCACTTTTTAACCAAAAATTCTTCTGCAGCCTTTTTTTCCATAGGCAAATTGCAAGCATGTTATCTCCTGTGGTCTTTCCTGCTATTCTGCTTGCAGAAAATGCATCTTAGTTGACACGCTAACTGAAAACTAGGTTTTGCAAGTAAGCTATCTATCAACTGTAAAATGGTTTGTACTGCCTTTCTAATGTAGTATATATCACACTATTCTATTAAAAGTGTTTGTGTCAGGAAGAGGGATTGAGATCAATTTACTGAGAAATATACTGAAACCTGTTGGTAAAGATACTCTCCTGGGATATAAAGGTTCAAATCCTATCAGAAAGAACAGATATGTGTTTGCACCTGAGTCTCACATCTGACTGAAAGGCCCTGGTTTGGGGCTACTTAGAAAAAAAGAAGGTGCCATTGTCTTCCCCATCTATTCTGTGAATGTCTTCTCAGTCTACCTTATTAATTGTTAATATTTAGTCATTAAAAAAATAGGAGAAGAAAGACTCTTAATTCATCATGAAATAATAAAAAATCCAACTTTTTTGCTTTGTTGAGGAAAACAAAGATTTACATTTCTGACCAAATGCATAATTTTTCCACCTGACTTTTAATTACCATTTAAATAAAAAATCATTTGCCTGAAGAGACAAAATCATAGATTTACAAGCTTGTATGGGAAATGAGTTTTTCAATAGGAAGAGTAGATAATACAGCAGATAGTCTAGAATATTCTTGATTTCAGAATTATCAGGAAGAGAAATATGAAGATGCAGCTTGAAAAGAACCATGCTGGTTCATTCATTCTAATTTGTGCTGTCCTCAGGATGGACTGAGCAAAGTAAGCATTTCCCAGTACCTTCATCTATGGCAATAATTGGTAATTTAATAAAGTATATTTGCAGCTCAGGAAAGCTCCCTTATAACCGCATCAACCAAAACACATATTTCCACCATAGTTGCAAACGATGCAAGACTATTACATTTTTAACTATTATTCTGAAGGATTCATACTACTGAAACCTATTAAAAATGCTTTAACCTGTTTAATACTGGAGTTTTAGTGAATTATGTATGAAAGTAATTTAATGTAAGCTGTGCTAAGCAGCCAAACTGTGTTTTGCTTTTTGTTTCTTTACATGTTTTTTTCTCTTTTCACAGAACGGCTTATGTAAAGTAGTTCTAGAAAAAGTTTTAAAACCAGGTTTTGTCTTTGTGCTATTATCCACCGATGAACATCATTGTTTTAAATACACATAACAGGATTTTGACTTTCAATATACTGGCATTAGATAGATAAAGACAGATGTGATGCTAGACAATTTTGATGTCAGAAATTATCCTTCTGGACATAAACTTAAGATCTGGATGGTGTTGATTCTCAAAATTTGGCCCTAAATAATTTTTTACCAGAAATTAGTTAATAAGATGAAGACCTAATGAGATAGAATGTTATTTATAAATTCAGTCTTTATTAGAAATGCACACTAATATATGAATAATTTTGTCTTGTTTATTTTAACTGAGCTCAGAAAGATTGCTTTTTCCTACTCTCCCTAGATGGCCATGAATAAATAATTTCACAGTTATTTGCTGTGTTGTTTTCCCTTGAAAGATTCTTTTTCCTTTCAGTTCATCTAAAAAGAACATTCCTTCATTGAATCAGTCCCATCTTGCTGAATGCTCTGTATGGTAAATAAACAGGGAGTCTAAAGAGCCCCCTGTTTTTGCAAAACAAGACTGATGTTAAATAATTTTTTTTACCATGCTTAATTAACGCACCTCTCCTATGCAGTCAGCAGTCTTAAAAGTGTGCCTATCAAGATCAAGTCTGACTAAACCAAATATTAAAACAAACCACAAGTGTGTTTATTTGTTTTAGCATTTGTAACTAAGTTCTTAGTATGAGTGAGAGAATGGTGAAAAGACAGAAGAAAATGAGGGACATGGCAATGAAAAGCTCACCCCAACCGTTATCTATCAAAGCTACAGCACTGTGCAACTTGAAAAAGAATTCTGAAAGCTTGTGACCTCAAGGGGTGAATGGCATTGGTAATACACTTCATGATTAACAAATTGAATGTAAGGGGTAAAAGGAAGATATCTAATCAACACGGCCCGCTAGATGTAAAGTTTCCACACTAGCTTCTCAGATGAAATTATATACGTGCAAAAGCACTTCTTGAAAAGGTGAGCAGTATAATATGGGTCCCAAAGTATGCTCCCTTACGTGTCAATAACTTAACATGTTCTGTCATACATTTTAAAATTACTTTTGTTAGTGTCTTTTAAAATATACAAGACTAAACAGAATATCTCTTGTACTTTAACATACAGGGCCAGTTGCAACTTTTTTCCACAACTTTAGCTTGTTCATATTTGCACATTCTGGGTTAGATTCCTCTTCAACTTTGGCCTGGTTGTTGAGTATAATAGCTACCTTTTGCTGACAGTGCAGGTGTGTATCTTTGTGATAGCTCACTCATTTAAAATGAGGATATATGTGTGCATGAGAACATTACTAAATAATATTTTACGTTATCAGTGGCTAATAGGCTTTTGATATTAACTGTCTGTCTTTGTTACTACCTCATAGTGCTCTCCCAATACAGTGAACTATTCAAATTATTTATTTTTTTTCCTCTGGGATTTATGCTTTCTTAAAGCGCTCTTTGTATAAGCTAAAATCTTTTCATACAATTCATACAAAACTTGCATTTCTTTCTTCATCTATGCAGCAGCCAAAAGTGAGCATAATGTATTACAGAGTGAACAGAGATATCTACAAAGACTTACTGTGTAATTTTGACATCCTGCAACAACTAAGAATAATATGAAATGCAAGATAAGAATAAAAGAAAGTCATGGGAACAACATCATATGGTTATTTACACATGGTACCTATCTTGATGGATTAACTTTAGAACCATTAATGAACTAGACATGGTCTTAAAGATGGGAAAAAATGATTACACCAAGACTTCTTGAACTATGAGCCATGAATCAGGGAAGAACAAGGTAGCACTCTGCAGTTTATAGGAAATCCGAAAACTATTTTGTGAGAGACTGTAGGAAAAATGTTAGGTAACAACTACTTCCCTGGGCAGCCTGCCCCAGTGCTCGACAAACCTTTCTGTGAAGAAATTTTCCCTAATATCTAACCTAAACCTCTCCTGGGGCAACCTGGGGCCGTTTCCTCTTGTATTATCACTTGCTACATGGGAGAAGAAACCATCCCTTACCTTGCTACAACCTCCTTTCAGGTAGTGATAGAGAGTCATAAAGTCTCCCCCGAGCCTCCTGTTCTCCAAGCTAAACAAGCCCAGTTCTCTCAGCCTTTTCTCATAAGACTTATTCTCTAGACCCCTCACCAGATTTGTTGCCCTTCTTCGAACATGCTCCAGCACCTTCTTGTAGTGAGGGGCCTAAAACTGAACCCAGGATTAGAGGTGCAGCCTCACCAGTGCCAAGTACAGGGGGATGATCACTTCCCTAGTCGTTCTGGCCACACTACCTCTAATACAAGCTAGGATGTTGTTGGCTCTTTTGGCCACCTGGGCACACTGCTGGCTCATATTCATCCAGCTGTCCACCAGCACCTCCAGGTCCTTTTCAACTGAGCAGCTTTCCAGCCACTCTTGTGCCCTACAATAGGACAAGGGGCAATGAATGCAAGCTAGAGCACAGGAAGTTCCACCTCAACATGAGGAAGAACTTCTTTACTGCAAAGGTTACAGAGCACTGGAACAGGCTCCCCAGAGAGGTTGTGGAGTTTCCTTCTCTGGAGACTTTCAAGACCTGCCTGGATTCTACGGTCCTGATCTGGCAGGGGGGTTGGACTTGATGATCTCCAGAGGTCCCTTCCAATGCCTAACTTTCTATGATTCTGTGATTCTTGTAATGCCTGTAACATTACATGCGGTTGTTGTGATCCAAGTGCAGGATCTGGCACTTGGCCTTGTTGAACCTCATCCCATTGGCCTTGATCCATTGATCCAGCCTGTCCAGATCCCTCTGTAGAGCCTCACTACCTTCAAGCAGATCAAAACTCCTGCCTAACTTGGCATCATCTGCAAACTTACCAAGGATGCACTTGATCCCTTCATTCAGATCATCGATAAAAACTGTAAATGGAACTGGCCCCAATGTTCCCCTGGGGAACACCACTTGTCACCAGTCCCCAGCTGGGTTTGACTCCATTCACCAAATCTCTTCCACCTTGGTCATTCAGCCAATTTTTTTATTCAGTGAAGTGTATGACCATCCAAGCCCTGAGCACCCAGTTTCTCCAGGAGAATGCTGTGGAAAACAGTGTCAAAGGCTTTACTAAAGTCCAGGTAGACAACATCCACAGCCTTTCCTTCATCCACTAGGCGGGTCACCTTGTCATAGAAGGAGATCAGCTTAGTCAACAGGGCCTGATCACCTGATTGCCCTGCATGTGTTGTGTGACGGATCTCAAGGTGATCTGGTCCATAGTCTTCCCTGGCACCGAGGTCAGGCTGGCAGGCCTGTAGTTCCCCAGATCCTTTTTCGGCCCTTCTTGTAGATGGGTGTCACATTTGCTAACCTCCAGTTAACTTGGACCTCCTTAGTTAGTCAGAACTGCTGATAAATGATGGAAAGTGGCTTGGTGAGCACCATTGTAAACTGCAGAACTTTTGTCAGTTAACTGTATTTAATTCTTACTTATTGACAGCTGGACCTAGATATGTCCTAGGACTTTATTGTCTCAGGCCTGCATAGAGTTAAGGCAAAAAGGCAGTCCTTGTCCCCATAAGTATAAGATTCAACCATATGGGTAAAATGGGGGTGTCATAAATGGAGAGTATAGTATATTAAGACAAACTGCTCACCTAGAAAGGATGAAAAGGTTCTCAAGCTTTGTGTAAGCAACACAGACATTTAGGCACAATTTGAAAGATGGCAGTAGGGTGGCTGTCCAGCTGTTGACAGCTGCTACCTTATATAGGGGAGACTTCACAAGAACAAGTGCAATGCTTTGAAAGTCAAAGTATGCATAGTAGTGGAAGATTTTATTCTAGGATGGTCAAAGCAGAAGCACTGTTTAGAGCATTATAAACAAGAATTTAATTAGAAACAGTCTGCTGGAATTCAATCTGTCTGTGAGTGTGTTACACCATGTGCTCCAGATCCTGCTGTTGCCTGTGATTGGTGATTCCTAATGCTCAGTTTATATGCCTCTCAAAATGTCTTTAAGAACTAATACTTGAGTACTGAATATGACAAATAGGTTCTGAATAGCCTGTGAAGGGCTTTGAAATACAGTCAGATACTATTCCTGATGACATCCACTTGACAAACATATAGGAAAAAATATTTTTCCTGGGGGGCCCTTGTTTTTTAAAAAATAAGTTTTAACCATGCAATTTGAGGAATACTCAGAACTTCATGAATTTTAAGAGCAAAAATTACTGTTCTGTCCATTTAGTGACAGTCTCTGGGCTGCACATAATTCTGCATAAGATATGTTGAAAATAAGGTACGATTTGAAAAAGATAAAAATGTTTGAGAATCCAACTCTCTCATGATATTTTCCCAGTGATTCTTTGGCTTGCAGTTGAAATGCAAACCTGAGCCTGAACTTCATCTTTCATTGTTTTCTAGTTATTGGATGTCATTATACATTTTTTTAAACTGCTATTGTAAGGAGCTATAAGCCAGGAATCTTTTATTACATGTATTTGTAGATGCTGATCAAGGCATATATTAATCTTCTAGTTGATAAACTAATTAGAGCTTATTGATGCTTTCACAAATGGATTTTCTGTATTACAAGTTATTTTGAAGACTTTTTAAAAATACATTTTAAGTAATTTTTAAAGTGTGCACTGCACAGCTTGACATAATATTCCAGTAATGGTCTCACTAATACTCTTTACAGAGATAAATACCAGCTCTTCGGTAATCTCAGTATTTGCTGGCTTAAGCATCCAGGAATCACAGTCATTCTCTTATCTATAGCACAGTGCTGAATGCTCATGCTTAATTAGCTCATTTACTACTACCCCAGAATCTTTCTCAGCGTAAATGTGTTTCAGAATGTGGTCTCCCATTTTGCCCTTAGATCTTATTTTTGTCTCTGCACATTGCATGGTTTTAAAAAAACCCAACATATTCTGAAACAATCAGATTACTGTGCATAGCAGCTCTATACACTGTTACTTGGGACTGCGCTGATTTTCATGGTCTTTTTTAGACTGCATACATGTAGAATTCAGCATTTCATCTACTACACATCTTTGCTGTTGTTTACAGCATTAAGGAAGAATTTATATCCATTAGTGACATATTAATGAAATGCAGATGAAAACAGATTGATTAAAGTTGTGTCTGAGGCAGCTGGTGCTTTCTGTTCTTTGCTTGGTAGCAGATCTTGCTGCTACAAATGGCAAGAGCTAAAGCTTACATGAACCTGTTCCTGAGCTGACACATTTACAGTCAAGCATACTAAGGTAACCAAAACCGAGTTATCAGTCTACATGACTATGCTGCCATGTGTTTGGGGCTATTCCACCTTCCTGTCTAGCAACAGCTCTCAAGGAACAGCTATATGAGTGAATATCTTGTGGCAGAAGTATCTTTAGCCACTAAGATGAATCCACCAACATTCACCAGTCAAAACTGCATATATAGGTGCCATGTTTTAGCAATAATAGTGTAAGGTGAATCCTTTGCTACACAGGCCCCTTCTATCCAGAAAGATTGCAGGAGGGTAATAGCACTTCATATGCTTTTGTTCTGGATTTTGACATTGAGTTGTGATGCAGGATGAGAATCTGTTTCTGTGAGGAGATAGCTGATGTTCAGTGATAGAATATAAGCTAAGGGCGTGGGATTGTGTTTGGACTCTGTGGATGAAAATAATGTGTTACTGTCAATGCACCTGGCTTTGAATGCTCTCTGTCTGCATACAAAAGGACTTTTTTTCTGTTTCATTTGAAGTAAAGAGTGTGCATGCCTGAAAAATAAAGCATTATCTGCCAGTGCAAAGATAGGATTTTGCTGGTTGAATGTGTTGTCATTCAAGTGCTAATGGAGTGGGCCTCAAGGTTTTGTTCATTAAAGACTGTTTAACTGCTACGATGTAACTTGAAGGTGAATAAGAAAATCAGGGCTTCAGAAGGATGGCCAGAAAAGCTGCGTGTTTGCATGTGCCTGCATACAAATGCTTCTCACAGTCCAAGTGACCTATAGACTGTGCTTTCTGATCCTCTGTGCACTGGCATTTGGAATATTAAATAGTGAATTTTAAAATAAGAAAATTGATGTTTTCAACTCATAAATAATATTTTGGAAATGTGCAGCTAGATAAAGGTCAAATTAGAACCCTGGTGACCAACTGTGGTGAGAACTGATTGCAAATACATAGAGATATATTAGATTTAGGATAAATGTGACATTAAAAACTGAATGCCTTCAATGAATTCAGATTAAATTATTCATACAGTTACTTATATTATGATTCGACGACATGATAAAGATATCTCTTTAAAAAACAATGACCAACTAATGCCTAACATTATTGTCAGTTATTGAACATTAATTAATTTGCAAACCATTTAAAACGTTCTTTTTAATGCACATCTGTCTAATGTAACACTGATACGGTAGTTTTTTACAGCTTTTTTTGTAAGATCTAGATTTAGACTGAAAATGTTTCCCTTTGCACTACTAAATAAATTATCACCATCTTTTCTGGAGATTCTTAGTGAACAGTCTCACACATTTCTTTTAGCTTTTGTATTTAATAAGGTTTTTTTCCAGTCCCATTTGGCCTTCAGTAATAAAAGTGAAACAATTAGGCAAGGTATTTATGAATGAGAAATTACAATAGTAAGATGCTAAATAAAATAAGATGCTAAAAGGAAGCTAGAGAAATGTCGGGGAGAGGGGAGTTGTTTGTTTTCTCTTTGAGACATTCTAGCAGTTTATGAACTTCCATGGGTAATAAGTCTTGCAGATGTGTTGCATCAACTGTCATGAAAAATCTGTCTTCACCAAACTGTTGTTATCTGCTATATAATCTACTTGCCTTACCCACTAATACATTTCTTCTCTCTGAGGATTAAAAAGGATCAGGTAGAATGCTGACATATGTTCAGCCTTCCCAAAGAAAAAAAAATCCTTTGGGAATGAATTTTAAAGCTCAATCTGTAAATGACCTATCTTGGACTAAACTGAAAAAATAGCCTTACAACACACTTGAGTTTTCAGGAATAAATTTATCTTGTGTTTTCTCACTTAGAACTTTATTCACCTATCTACAATCCCATTTGTCAGATATTTTCATGCTGATGATTGCTTGCCCACATAAAAGTCTTCCAGTAACTCAGTAGTGGAAACAGCTGAGCCAAGAGTTTGCCCTCTGGAGAATATGCTTGTCTTCTGGTACACGTTGTTTAGAATCACTGCAGTTTGGATAGCTTAAAAAAAAGGATGATGGTGACAATACAGATTTTCATACTGAAGAGGTATGAAGGCTTTGTTCCACCATCCTCCTTAAATGTGAGGACTATGCTCTGCAAAAGGAGAGAAGCAGGAAATAGGTGTGATCTGCTATGCAATGTAAAACTGGTTTGTACTGGGTTTATGAATACTTCATATAGCAAGGGCTGTGAAGTCAAATAATTGAACATGGTTACTATGTTTTCTTTTATGAAATGTGGTAGTCTGTTCTAATAAAAGCACATTGGACAGAGAAGAAAAGAAACAACAGTATTTGAGAGAGCAAATAATAGACAGTGGCTTACTTCCAAATTCTAATCTGAAGTGAGTTTGGAGGTAAAAAAACCTAAATAGTTGAAAATGATCTGTAAAGGAAGGAAATGAGAAGTTTGTCATGCACCCTCACAGAGACTCAATGCAGTTGGTAATAATTGTGTTACAGGAGCTGGTAAACCTTAAGGAATTAAAAAATGTATATAGACTGCATAGTCTTCTAGCATATTTCTTTCTTTCTTTTTTTTTTTTTTCTTTCTTCCTTAAAAGTTGTAGTTCTTAACATAATGCTTAACTTTATCTAGGCCTTTCTGGAAATTTTGGTGATTGCTGCTCAGCCAGATAAATGCCTTTTAAAATGCCATGACAGCCTTCTATGTTTTGCTGTCAGAATGCTAAGAGCTAATGTTTCAGGCTGAGGACTCAAGTACTCTTGCATGGCATGAGACAGTGATGGTTGTCTTCTGCAGAAATACATCACGGGCAAAAGTTGTTGGTCAATAAATAACATGTCATTTCTGTAGCAGGAGCATATTTCAAGGGAAGTGTGTTACTCTGTGTTTCTTTCTGTTAAATAGGAAATGCTAAATATAAATGTGCTTACAGATATGCATGGTAAATATCAAATGATATTCTGCATCAACAGGAACTATGCATACGGACAGAGAGCAGAGGGAGAGAATTGAAATAATCTGATTTCACTTTTACCATACTACACAAAAGACACTGCCTTTTTTTATAGTATTCCTGAGGATCCACAACAGGGTTCAGGGAAGGAAAATGGAGCTTTTGGAGACAACTTGGAATTCAGGCTCATTTCTTGCCAACAGTGCTCATTTTCCATGTGTTTAGATGACAGCTACTCTGAGTAGATAGCCACCATATTTTCTGCTTTTACAGGTTGTAGCCAGCCTTTCTTTCCCCCAGCTGATTTCTGTCCACTCTCTTCATTACCTCATTTCTTAGAGCCCTGTCAGCTCTTTAGCAGTGTCATGGATGACATCTCTTTTGCTTCTCTCTTCCCAAGCTGCCTCTTTTTCCAAGGCTCCTTCATCTTTGCTGATCTCTTATGAGGCAAAAATGGGCATAGATGTATGGGAAAAGGCTTTTGGAGCACTTGAAAATTATAAGATTAAACTTATTGTATTTTAAACGAATAATATAAAGGAAGACGGAGAATTTTTTTAAGGCAGTTTTGGACAGCGTCAACATGGTGTTACTGTTATTCAGGGTTGTTGGGTTTTTTTCTGGTTTTCACTATTTTACCTTATTTTTCAAATGGTGTGTTCATTCTCTTTCCCTTTTCTGTTTCCTGATTCCCTCCTGACTTCATTACAACAACTGATCCTGTTCCAAGAGAAGCTCTCATTTTAGTGTTCCCATTGTTTCAGGATCTTAAGATCTTGGTTACTTCTGTCAATGTGTTAATCACTGAACTTTCTAGCCTGACATATAGTTGTTACCCACAACGTTGTCTTTTTTCCATTTGTACTGGATGGACTGCAATGAAAGCTCTCAATCTGATTTGCACCTTTAAAAACAGCTGTAATAAAAGTTTGTTATCGTTATGTATCCACACAGATTCTAGCACAGGTCTTGGTCTAGTCCTGTGGCTTCTAGGTACTGCGGAAAGATAAAAACTAATATTTAATAAAAGAGTGTAAGAGGGTGCAGCGCCTTACTATTACTTTCTCCTCTGGATTGACAGAATGGACAGCATATGCTGATTTACTGGGAGATGGTAATTAACAATTTGTCTGCTACTTGATTTTACCAAACAACTTCTGAATTTCTTGATTTGTGGCACCCATATTGTACAAACAAATTAAATCACTTACAGAAACCCAGATTAACTCACTCCTTTTAGCTTTTTAATATCCTGGTATGTTTTAAAAGTCAGAAGCACTTGATCGGTATTTGCGATAAAGGGTATGTCATTTACTAAGATTGAGGGTTTTCTTGGTCTTTGTTTCAGCAAAATAAATGGGTCTCAGTGTATGTATTGGGTTTGCATGACAAGATTTTGGTAGTGGGCGTTGTCCTGGTTTCACTGGGACAGAATCACAGGCCAGCCATGGTCTGCAGGCCATGAGCAGTTTGGAGTCAGCCAGGGCAGCTGACCCCAGTTGGCTACAGGTGTATCCCATCCCATAAACCTCATGCTTAGTATAAAGGGGGAACTTTGTTGAGAATCAGGAAAGTGTTCTTGCTGGCGTGTCCTCAGCCTCTCCCTGAGGTCTGCCTTCCTGTTTATTGGGATCACTGCATGTTTGCTGGACTGAGTGCTTACTTTATACTGGTATTGGTGTTAGTTTGTTTCATGAAACCTTTTTTTATTCCAACCAGTAAGTCTCTTCTCCTTTTCCTGATTCTCCCTTAATCATGCTAATTTTGAGAAATCTGGGCTGAGGATCAATTTAAGTTGAAACATTTCCAAAACACAGTAGATTATCTTGCTTCTTTCCCTGAGTGCTGATTTTAGGTATGTGGAGTGAAGCAGGAATGCTACTGTAAAGAAGCTGTATACCTCTCTAACCACTTTGGTGCTCCCAGATACACAGGAAAGTAGAAGACAATGAATGATGGGAGAGTTATTGTAAAGGGAAACTTTTCAGGGTGTTTTTTCAGGAGTTCAAAGCCCTGCTTCTTATTTCATTAAGGAAGTTAATAAAAAACCCCAAAAGAGTTGTCTGTTTTGGAAGGTGGAAATGAGAGTAGGTAGGTGGAAAAATGGGAATAAGGGTGAGCTTTTCTACTGCAGTTGAAAACCATGAAATTCTCCTAAATATTTTTCCCCTCATGATAAAGACAGGTGAGTAAACTTGTGTCAGATGAAGGAGTCAATATTTTGAAGGTGTCAATATTTTGAAGGTGTTAGTCTGGAGTAAGCAACATAAAAACTCTGGGCATTTCACTACCAGCTTAAATATCCTGTATTAATTTCCTTTTGCAAACTTAGTACTCAAAAAGTGAGAGTTCAGTTTAAATGTGAAAAACTTTTTTTTAAGTGAAAAAGGAGTCTTTTGTCTGAGCTGTCACTGCAGCATAATTTATCCTGCATTTATTACGATGCACATTCAGTCACTTTTCATTTTTTATTTCCTAAGGTTAATTAGAGTTTTAAAGCCTTTTGTATACTTACTCCCCCATAGCAACATAATTACAGCTTATAATTATCTCTGAGATTTGATTGGTTACTGTGGCTTCTCATAATTTAACAGATAAACCTAGAAATAGGAAGCACATGTTCTGCATTTTTTAGGAAACAATTATTTTCACCTAGCTTAGCCACCTGAGAGCTAAGTGCCTCGTCTAGCCTTCTTGACAAGGCACATTCTATTGTTAAGGAGGAAAGATAGGTAATGGGTAGGACAGTTTGCTCCCATCATTTTTACACCTGAGTCAGAGGGTCACAGGAATCTCTCTTCATTGACTATTAGAGATATTCTAGAGAAGCAGCTCTGAGATGTTTTAAAACTCAAAACCAGTTTCTGCACTCTCTATGACCCTCCTTCAAATAACTACTCTGTCATCATTGAAAATGTAAAAATGGTTGAAAAATGTGTATTTTTGTGATGACAATGTTCTGTGAAGGTTAAGAAACATGCAATTTTAAGATCTTATAGAAGATGCTATCCTAAATCATAACCCTCTTCTGCTCTTTGTCACACAACAGTCATTTTGTCCTCTGGGACGCAAATTCACTTCTTGAACCCAGAAACTTTCTTGCGGTTTTCATAGATTTTTCTTGGATTGTGAATTTGAGTTGTCCAAAAGAGAAAATAGCCAGGTTTTTCCTGTGGTCAAAGAGCTGCTTCCAACTTTGTGTAATGATGAAAGGTAAATTTAGTAAAACTCTTTTCTTCTTTGAAGGAAACAGTTCGCTTATATAGAGAGGGAAGGGAGACACCCTTTTTAAAGGAGATATGTCCTTTGGTTAGAAAGTTATTTGAATAATCAAGCATGATTTTCTAGATGTTCTTTAACTGTATTTTTTATATATATATATATATATATATATACACAAAAAGGACTTCTTGCTGCATTCTATTGCATTCTTTCCTTCTGCTAATGTGTAGCATAGTATGTGTTACTTCCCTAGTAGTATGCCAAGCTGATAAAATCATCCTTTATTTGGAAAATTGAACAAGAAATCTGAATCCTCTCACTATTATTAAGAATAGGAAGCTACCTTTAGAAAGAAACAAAGTGACTAATTCTACTCTAGGAAGGACTTTTATTTTAACACTCTTTTAATCAGTGAATCTTTAATGACTAGCAGAAGATTCCCCAACTGGCATATACACCTTGCTATCCTGCCCTTGGAAGCTCTAAGACTATAATTTAAATATTTCTTTGAGAATAGTGAATATAACAAAGCCTCACTAAATTAATTGCAAGTATGTCTTTGAATCAGAATAAGTTAGAGGAGCAATAAAGAATACTTTTGAAAGTAGTGGATGGTGTAAAAATATAATTATTGGTGTCTTTGTTTAAATCTTTGCATGACTCCTTATTCTTTTCATTTGATTCATACCAAAGAAACTCCAACACTAACCCAGAAGAATGCTTCTGCTATGAAGAGGTGAGTGGTAACCAAAGTAGGTGGCTTCAAGAAAAGTTAGTGCTTGTTATTGTTTCACAAAAGGAAGTTTTCCTTTCTGGTGTGTGAGAGAGTGAAAATCTGGCAGCTGGCTTTTGATAGTGTCTAATACATAAAGGCTGACAAGATGGGTGCTAGAGACTCCATTTCCCAACATCTGCCTTTCAAATTCCTTCATTTGAACCAGAGAACACTTGCACTATACTTCCAGGTAAGTCTCCATTTGCTTTTGACTGTGTAGCTGAATGGCTCACCCCACCTCATCCACAGTCCTGAGAGCCCTCTGATGACAATTGCATGAGACACTGGTATCTTGATGTAGTTATTCTCTGAAGGTCCCTAAGCTCTTCTCCGCTGTGCTAATCAGTTCCACCTTGTGTCTTAGAACAGAACTCCCCCTGCTCTGCATCTTGGAGGCTGTTATCTGTCCTTGGCTAGCAGCAAGCCAAAGTAACTCAGCTCTCCGGTTAAAGTAATAATAGATGTATGCCTCAACTGAAATCCCTTGTGTTTGCACAGCAAAAACCAAACTAACTAAAAGGTATTCCTATTATTGCCAAACCAAAGTAAATTCTAACAATCTCAACTTATTCAAAATCTTGGTATGATGATAAAAAAGGTTGCATAAAATTCATCAAATTGTCCCTTTGGGAAACATCTCTGAAGAATCATTCTTAACTCCTTTTTTTACACCAACATGCCTATATACTTGTTAAAATATAGCCATATATATACATGGCCGTTAGGACTCTGTAAAGGTAGGGCATCATATTCTGTTGATTTAAGCATAGATACATTTGAATTTATGGAAGAAAAAAGTTAACTGATAACAGAATTACTTTGAAGTCAAAGCAATTTGTCTTTTAAATATCATTTGAAAGAATCAAAACAACTTTATTCTTAGTCAAAACACCTTCCAGTCCTAACAAAATGGCACATAGCAGACTCATTACTCTTCCATCTAATGAACAAAGATGAATTGTCTTCAAAGTCAAATAATTTTTACAGCATTTTACCTTGTAGTCCCTAAAAGAACCTTTAACTTCAGATTAATCTTGTTGACTGGAGTTCCACTTTTTCTCTGTTCTACTGACAACAATGAATTCTTTAGTTGCCTATGTACATTTTGAGCATGTACTTAAATATTTGCTAGAATATCTTCCTAAAATAAGGACAAGTGGGTTTTTTTTTTTATATCCAGGGTGAAAATGGCATGTGTTTTGCAGAGCTGCTGCTCAGAACAAGAGAACAGATTAATATTCATGCCTAAAGAAAGGAAGCCTTATTTAGGTAATATCTTAGGATAGAGTCATGCAGATTGCAGCACTTGGTGCTGTTCTGCAGGGAGAAGTTCCCTGGTAGCTGTCTGTGATACTAAGTATTATACCAGTTTGTGTGAAATAGACTTGCCTTCTGACCTGAGACTGGCCAAGGCTTTTACTGACCTTTTACTCTCTCTGGAGTCATTGTGCATGGACTGCAATCTCGGAGTGCCTGAAGATAGGGTTATTAATATTAATAAGAGTTCTGAAAGAATTTGTAAATAGCTTTAGGCAAACCAACAGCAGTTTGTCTTCAATATTATCTGTTTTATTCATGTAAAGGCTACAGGTCTCATCTNTGAGGTTTTAAATTATTGATAATTACATACTCAACCCTCAATTCTATGACAATGAAGACCTTAAGGAAGTCTTGTGAGCCTGAAAGACACTTATGTTTTACAAATATACCAGTTGATGTTGTAAAAGAAATTCTTTCTACCTCCAAACTTTGTTTTGCTTATCATCCTAAGCTTTCATAGACACAAGAAAATTCTTCTCAAAATTTTATGTCTCAGGATATGTTTACATACATAAGGGATAATGCTAAATGAAGAAAAAATAAA